>MIQA02023828.1:0-38693 GCA_001887855.2 Sclerospora graminicola
AACGTGTAGAAGCGGCTTACGCTGCTTCTGATTTCTCTTGTCGTACGGAACCCCATGTTCCGTACAAAGTGGGATTTTGGACCCCAGCATGGACATTAGTGCCCGAAAGTGGCAGCCGCTTCAAGCGCGATTGTCAATACCCGTTGTTTGACATCAACGCGCTTGATGATTGCGAAGACCTTCGCAATCACAACTTTGATCGAAGTACCGACGATAGACGTCGGTACTTTATCGACCTTTTCTATCAGGCTCGTTACTATACGAACCGGAAAGGGTCGCGCAAGAACAGGGACGATAAAGACGCCCTGACGCAAAGTTGGAATGCCTTTGTTGAGAACTACAACAAAGGTCCCGACGATTACGTGAACAAAGTTCACGTAAACCGCGAGCGCTTCTTAAAGCACTCACGCTCAGAAAAAAAGGAGTTAATCCATTTTACCTGCATCAAAGAAGGAATTGCTTGCGGAGTTCCTTCTCACTTAGCTTGCCCTTGATGTCCCAAGGGAGCTCCTCGTCTTACTGAAAAGGAGCTACGAGGGTACCGAGTAACCTCGGTACCCGCTAGTGTTAAGGGCCTAATTGATGCCCTTAATGTATCAGCACCTAGTGCTGATACTTTGCACCCATCAACACCTAGTGTTGATGCTTCTTTCCAGTTTGAGGAGAAGTATCTTTCTCAAACTCCTTCAGGACGTCAGGGGCATCCGCCCTCAGCACCTCAATCGGTTCCCCAAGAGTCAAACTCTTGGGAATACCCCAACCAGCGTACCAAGTACTCGGTACGCTGACCCTTCTTATACGGAACCGAGCGCTTCGCTATCAAGCTCTCGAGAATATAACGCTTATTCCCCTGATTATCAATCAGTGGCGACGGGGGTTGGTAATTCCCTCGCCGTTGTTGTTGCGGAGCATGGTGCAGCTCCGCAAGCTCGAGAGGCATTGCAACGGGCGGAGCGCCGATATGGCTCACTCGATGAGGACGTATCGTTCTCATCGCGATGGGATTCGCGACATATTGAGCGCTCATCTGGCCCTGCAGCAGAAGAATGATCTTCTCCTGGTCGATTTTGATTGACTAAAGTCGGAGATGGAGAATCTCCGGGCTTCCCACAATCGGTTGAAAACCGATTACAAGACTCTTTTGGGAGACTGGAAGAAGAACGGCATTCGCCGTGGGGATGCGTCTCGTCCGAAGACGTAGACGATTGATACGGCTTGAGCCTCCCAACGTAAAACGTTGGGTGGAGGCGCATGGCCGCGGGAATGTCTAGTGTATAGGCATTCCCCTTAACGCTTGAAAGGTTCAATGAACTTAGGAACAACTTCCGTGTAGGGAAGTTGCTAATTGCATGTGTAGACAAATTAGTAGTTGATAACAATACTAATTCACCTTTGTGAAAGGAATTTGGGTTATTTCTTCCGTTTCTATCTGCATTCTGCTTCTGCTTATCAAAAGCAGAAGCAAGCGCATCTTTTACATAGCGTATTACAGCTTGGCGCTGTAATACGAATTCATCTACTGCTTTATTAAGCAGTAGATGGGATGTCTTCATTGTCTGCAGCCATTGCTGCAAACACATATTCTGCGTAAGCAGCTTCAGTATCTGAAGCTGCTTGTGTTTCTACTGTGTTAACAGTAGAACACTCGTCAATCTCTTCGCAAGTTGGGGTTGCAACTTGCGCATCGACTCGCTCAAAATTTGAGCGGGTCCCTCCCCCACTTTGATTTGGCGTACCGTCAAGTAAAGCTGGGGTTCGTGGATGCCTTAAGGCATTCACGTAGAACGGTGTATGCTTCGTGGAAGCATGCACCGAGTTTTTTATTGCAAACTCAGTGAGTGGCAAAAAGTCACTCCACTGCTCGAAGGCATGCGCGTATGAACGCAGCATGTCTCCGAGAACGCGGTTAACGCGTTCAGTTTGCCCATCCGTTTCCGGATGGTCCGCAGTTGACATCTTCAACTGCGTGCCTAATAACGAGAACGTTTCTTGCCAGAAACGTCCTGTGAATCTCGGATCTCGATCCGAGATTGTGTTTTCCGGCATTCCGTGTAAACGAAATACCGTGTCAACGAATATCCGCGCCGTTTGCGCAGCGGTGACATTCGCTGACACTGCAGCAAGATGAACCATCTTGCTGAAGCGGTCGACAAAGACCACTATTCCTGTTTTCCGGCTGTGATCAGCCGGAAGACCAAAGATAAAGTCTATGGAAATGGACTTCCAACACTCTGTCGGAACCGGCAGGGATTGGAGGGGAGCCTGCGCAGAGTGCGCAGGCTTGACGCGCTGGCAAATCTCGCAAGCGCGTACGTACTTGCGTACCCATTTATACTGGTTACGCCAGTAGAAATCGCGTTCGAGAGAAGCATACGTCTTCTCTCGACCTTGATGCCCCGAAATCGGTGCATCATGGTACTCAAACAGTATTTGGTGTTTGAGATCATCGTCGTTTGGAACGACGATGCGACTTACATCATCTTGGTCTGTGCTATAAAGCCACAGACCATCGTGCAATCGATAACGATGCACGCAAGCGCGAAGGAACTCTGGAAGTTCCTCGCGCTTCCGATCAGATTGATTACTGAGGTAATCAATCAGCAGACGAGTTTCCTCGTCTGTTTCGTACGCTTGACGTACCTGTCGTACGAGTGACGACGACAGAGCAGTGCAACGTATTGCGTTTGCACTGATTGCCTCGGTACGGACGCTTTCGTCTCGTAATCGGGGCGTCGTGATAGCGCATCCGCTATCACGTTCAACTTTCCCGGTTTGTATTCAACCGTGAAGTTGTATTCGGCAAAGAATGACAGCCAACATGCCATTCTTTGAGAGATGTGTGGTGGATTCACGGCCGTGCGTAACGACGCATGGTCCGTGTAAACCACAAACGGTCTATCTCCTAAGAGATAGATCCGAAACTTTGCCAGTGCATATTTCATGGCAAGGAGTTCCTTGTCATGCACTGGATAGTTGCGCTCGGCTGGGCGCAACTGACGCGATTGGTAATAAATCACGCGATCACGATCATCGTGATCGCGCTGCATCAAGGCGCAGCCGATGGCGAAATCGCTCGCGTCGCATACGACGTGAAACGGTCGCTCGTTATCGGCTATTGCCAAGACGGGAGCTTCAGTCAAGCTACGCTTGACTGCATCAAATGCATCTTGGAACTGGGTATCCCAGTGCCATTCGACATCTTTCTTAAGTAATTGAGAAAGAGGTCGAATTAAACCGGCATAATTGCACGAATATTTGTGCAAGTATGTCGCCAACCCAAGGAACTTTCGAAGTTCCTTGACGTTGTTTGGCGTAGGCCATTCAACGATCACCCTGATCTTTTCCGGATCAGGTCGCACTCCGTTCTTGCCTACAAAGCAGCCAAGAACGGGTATCTCAGGTTCACCGAAGGTGTACTTCTTTGAATTTGCATAGAGCTTATGCTTACGCATAAGCTCTAACACCTGACGTAGATGTTCTTTGTGAACATCTACATCAGTCTTATCATGTTCAGCCTTACTGTGGATGAACACGTCGTCGAAGTAGCTCGGTGCGAATTCTCGCACCGGGCGCAATAGATGCGTGGCGCATCTATTGAATGAGGCAGGGGCATTTCGAAGCCCCTGCGGCATTACAAGCCACTCCCAAAGCATACCGCTTGGAGTGCTTACTGCCGTGAGAGGGATATCCTTCTCACGCATAAGGATTTGGTAGAAACCATCCCTTAAATCGAGAGCACTGAAAACGGTGCTCCCGCTCATGCCATCTATGATGACATCTTTCCGCGGTATCGGCGTCTGCGCCGGTACCGTGGCTGCGTTCAGCTTATTAAAAGCATGAACGATTCTCCACCCACCAGTGGATTTCTTAACGCAAAAGGTGGGACTGGAGTGCGGTGAGGTAGACCCCCGCACATGTCCTGCCATACGACGAGTTTCGAAGAACTCGTCCATCGCTTTAACTTGCTCAAGCGGCAATGGCAATTGCCGCGTGACACAGTACTTCGTGCCAGGCACGAGATTGATCTCGTGCCTAGTTCCCTTATCTTTAGGGAGCTCACAAGGTACTTCTTCTGGGAATACGTCAGCGTATTACCAAAGTACCTCATAGTATGGGGAAGTCACCTTAAGCGCCTCCCAGATCTGCGCTTCAAAGCGCTGAACTTTGGTTTGCTCATTGGGAACGGCTTCGTTCCCAATGTCTGTAGCTTGCAAAGTGGATATTCGTTCACGAATATCCACAACATCGTCTGCTGCGACGATGACACAGATCTGATCGATCTGATCATCGCGCAAGTTCTTTACGAACTTCTTCCAGCTCAAGGCTGGAAGGGCCATTATCTCCGAACTTATGTCCGGAGGGTTGTCATGTGTTAGAGACTGGCTAGCTAATCCAGTCTCTGTCTGCGTCAAGACGTGTATCGTCTCGACGGACACGACCGCAAGATCAAACGCCCTCGTCTGATCTGTTGCCTGTTCTGCGACACGGTGATCGTTATTACTCGTGCACAAGGCATCGACAACATGGTGACCCCTGTCAATCATGGGTTCTTCATGCTCACGACCGCTCGCAGTCGTGAGTTCTTCGTCTTCGAGAGAGCAGATTCTGATATATTATACTACATGTTTGCATGATTAGTTTAGATTTAATTATAGTTATTAACTCAAAACCACTCATAATATATTCACTCTTAAACTTACCTTCTTGTAGACACGTGGCCTTAAGTATATATATTAATATATATATTTAAGAGAGCTATTTGATTAATTAAATAGTTTAGCTAAAGTTTGTCTTAAATTAACTAATGAGGACCAAATCACATTTGGTCCTAACTAATTGCACTTTTCCTCACTGCAATTTTACAGTGAAAGCCAGTAACAGCTAGCCTGTTACACCTGGTAGCACTTAGTGGTCCGTCTGAACGACCACTGTTAACGCGCTCCGCTAGTTTACTAGCGGTACGAAGCTTTAAGAGCCGCCCGGCTGTCATGACGACGGCCAGCGATCGTGAGCGCGAGCGACAGCTCGCGCAAGATTTAGTTAGAGAAAACTTCCCTAACTGGTCATAGAGCTGTGGACACTGTTGTGGAGATGATGCGGACCTTAGGGACCGAGATCATCTCCGTCCTCCGAGGTAAAACCCCGGAGGAAGCTTTGAATACGGTTTCCCGTTTCAAGAGGATGTATATCGATCCTCAGGTGCGATCCGCAATGTTACGGTCGCCACCTCCAACGCCCCCAGCGAGTGGAAGCGTTGATGTGTTAAGGCGCGGATTCCGCCCTTTACTGGCGAAGGGGGTGAACCCCTTCGTAGATGGTTGACAGGGGTGGAAGATGCCATCTCTGCGCAAAAGATTGTGGACCCACGCTCACAAGCTTATTGATTCCGAGAAATCCGCCCCCATTAACGCCCCCTGTTCTTTCAGCGATAGTCTACTCACCGTTTCAGAAAGAGAATGCAACACTTCCACCACCCTGGAGTAATGCGTAAGACTAATCTGTTGAATTTCTTTCTTGAGCTCGTGGTGAATTGTTGGGCCTTGTAGCCGACTCAATAACTCCTCCATATCGCCCTCCAAAGCGTCCGGGTCCCACGGAGAATGGGAGCCGTAATTCGTTATTTGACTCGACGAAGTCGACGGAGGATCTTGATCTTCTTGCGAGCACGAATTTCCTGTATTGGTTGAGCTGTTGCCCTGGCCTTGGTCTTCCTCATGCATATTCGATACTCCGTTTGGTACCTTATCGTCATCATCATCACTCTCCACCGAGTTCTCGGACCTATACTCATCTGTAACATGGATGATTCACCCTGAAGCCGTGTAAGTAAGCAGAGTAATGTGCTGCTTCATTTTTCAGGATGAGGGGAAATTTACCATCCATTTCAAATACAGTGGTTTTCATTGCGACCACTTTATCCACACACGCTTTCAACGAGATAGGGTATTCGCCACTCGTTAAATAACTCTTATTATTTAGTAACCGAGTTTCCAGAGCGAAATGAATAACGCCTGGAGCCTCGGCATCCGGTAACACACTGATTATAAAAAAATCTTGTTGTAGTAATATGCTGAGACAGGCAATGGTGTCATTGCTTCCCCAAGCAGTAGCAGGCACTGATTCATCTAACCGTAAACCACTAGTTTGCAAAATCTTCTAGGTATTGTTAAAATTCACGTCTTGATTGCTTAGCTGAAATCTTATCGTACCCTCTCCCCAATCTGAGCAACATCTGTTTACGGATCCCTGCAGGAAATTTCACGTCGAAATCAAGTAAAGCACGTAAAAATGACAGCCACGTTTGAGTTTCTCCGTGAGCTGCACAAGTAAATTGGTCGACGACTGGTTAAAAGTTGTTGACGCTAATACTTGACTGAGAGCATACACCTGACAGTTACCTGTCACAGGTGTGTCTATCAGTCGCACTCCCATTGCTTGTTCTGCTTGTTCTAGAGTATATGGCGATGTCAAACCCGTCAAATCCTCCTTCTGTAATGGGTACAACTGTACCGGTCCCTCACATTTCGTAACCTGTACCAGGTATGAATCTACCTCTTGTTTCAGTATTCCTTCAGCAATCATCAAGTCAGTTTGTTGCTTGACCTTATTTTGCTGTGGGGATTTCGGCCATGCTGATTGTGTGTGTGTTTTCCTGGGTGTTCTGGCTGGAGACTTAGGTGCTGAGGCATGTTGAACAATCTCTTGCTTCACTTCTTGGCCAATAGTAATCCCTTGCTGTGGAGCCTCATAGTTCTTAGGTGTACTCGAACTTTGAACCACCTTGGGTGTGTTCCCTCCCTCGGAAGGATGAGGACTATGTTGAGGCGGCGTCTGTTGTTCGATTGTAGACATTGTAGAAGAACGCGTATGGCCCCGCCTCTGAGTTACTCTGGTCCAGCCTTTCTCTGGGGTAGGCTGTATTGGTTGCTGGTCCGGACTTGTTATGTCTTAAACTCCTTCCTGGTCCGCACCTGCCGGAACCTTCTGATAAGCCATGTCTTCGTTTTTTGTTTCAGCATTATCATCGGGTATAGCTTTCTCCGTGGCTGCGAGGGCTGCTTTTTCCGCTTCCAGTCGGTTCCGCTCTACATCCTCTCGAAGTTCTGTCATGCTACAAAATGTAGAATTGGGAAAAGTTAGTTTCTCCATATCATCATTCGTGACTATTATACATTTCGCTTTAGTCAGTTACTCCATTGTAGCGGTGCATGCTCGCATCGGATGTCCTGCTTCTTCGCACCGTAAACATTGACGCTAGCCTTTCACTTGGGGGTGTTCTAAGATCAACATCGTGTTACACTAATACAAACGTAGCACCCCACTTAAAAATTGTGGACAATTAGCCTTTTTGAATACCAATTCCCAGGAGGCTGAAAATGGACCATCATGATCTAAATCTTCCAGCTGGAACGGGTCCGTCAATTTTGACTTGAGCATACTGTATATTTTGATCAAGTCAAAGGTACGTGAAACATTTTTAAGGATACAAGAATAGTAGCCCTGGAGGGAATAAGCCTCCCCATTGTGATCAACTTACTTTTCCCAGGCCGATCCCGAATCTTGGTGACGCTTCGTGTGCGAATTTGCAAATGAGTGTTCGTATCGATGGAAAAGAACTTTCGTTCCAACATATTTTTCTGCGATGTCTCTGGTGTAAAAATGAAAATATAGAGAGTGGTTCGTAGCATTATAACTTATGGTTTTGACTTGTGCCACAATATCCCATAATTCCTTTGAACCTGTACCACGTGTAGTGGCAGAAGTAGCAATGCTTTCTTGTAAGCAACGTGTGCTAAGAAAGGCCGCTTTGATAGGACTTTCTCCTTTGAGATCCATTATTAAGCAGCCTTCCACTTGTGCCCTGATTGTTTGAACAAGTCTTACCTGTTTCTCTAACCTCATTATTCTCTTCACAAACATGGGCATATACTTTGCCAAAATAGTATCTTCAACCAGCCCTTGTATTATCTTTCATTCTTGGTCAGACCCTTTGAGTGGTTATTCAGGAGCATACTTTCCAAATTCCTGCTCGCATATCTTCCGTAGTTGACTTATTTCCTCCGCTGTGTAGACATCCGTTTTAAAACGAAAGGTTTCTTTGAGATATGGTCTTGTTTAGTCACAGCTGCTATCCCAGTAATCTTCGTTGCCCACCCTGTTAATGGGGTTGGCAACGCTTCTGCCGATTTAACAGCCACTTGGCCAAGAATTTTCCACAAGATAATCTCAAATGTTTGACTTGTTCTTTGAACGCTGAGCGCCGCCCCTACGATACGCTGTTTCCAAACATTCCAATCTAACTTCTGGATTACCACCAACTGTTCGAAATATCTATAAGTCTTTCAGCTTCCCCTTGCTTAAGAGTAGGTAGACGCTGCGCAATCGGGGATAATTTCTTGACCGGCCCCTTGGCCTTAACGTAAATCCGTGTAAAAATTATTTCGATCCATTCCTGGACACGGATTTTTGGATTAATAGCCTTAGCCATTGCAAGGTTTAGTACTGTAACCACGTCATCAACCGAAACGCCGAGAGTGACTGCTTCCTTCGGCTGTTTTCTGTTCACTAGAGTTGGTACTACAATATCAGACTTATCGGGTGAGTCATGAGTTTCCACCGGTATTACCGGTTCTGGTTCCGGTACCACTGGATTTACATCGGACTTATTGGGTGATTCGGGAGTTTCAACCGGTATTACCGGTTCTGATTCCGGTTCTACTGGAGTTTTAGCTAGAACCCTCGGCGTCCCTCCTTCTGGAGGCGTCCCGACGGTCGCGAGGTCCCCTGTTGCTTGAGGGTGTTCCTTCACGAGGCTCCGCTTTTCTCGTGAAGGCTCATTACCCTTTTCGGGAGGGTCAGGCGCAGGGTCTGACACGTTCATCTTAGTTGGCGTGATGAGTCGTATGCTGATATGCAAGTCCGGATCCTTACTCAAGCTTTGCTGGAGCTTGAAGGCTAAATTCGAACTTCGTTCAAGAGATTAACGACTTGTCTAGCCAGCAGACTATATAGTGGGTAAAAAGGGGTATATCGAGCTTTATGGAACGATCCGTCGATCGGACTGGTTGATCGGCATTGCCGACCGACCCAATTTACCGATCGGACAATATAGAAGTTATGTAGCGATTAATTGGTGCCGATCGGGTTATATTGTGGTTAAGTGAGGCATACATTTGGCTGATTAACCACTATTCATTATCAGAGGAAGGCCGATCGGGCCAGCCGATTAGCCGATGTGCGTTGGTCGAATCGGTATTCTGCCCATTTGATCAGATGGGACAAGCCGTGTTGACGAGGATGGATGAGCCGATCAGTCATAATAACCCAATCAAGAGATATTATGGAGATAACGAATGAAATCAGGTTATTATGAATGTTGACCGAAGGTAATAACGTCCAATCATCCGACTGAATCGTTAAGTTCAAAGTATTCGGTAAGTCACAAATGTTGTTGTAACGTAATTCATCAGATTATGGCGCCAAAATGGGTATTTAAGCTTTTTGTCCATCATTTTGGCACTTTTAAGCCAATCGGATTGAGAAAGGTACAGAAATAAAGCTGTTTTAATGGTGCATCAGCTGCTGTTTATAAGCCTAAGCCGTTAATATTTGTCTTTTCCAGTGGCGCACAAACTGAAAAGTTTGAGTTTTCTATGCAGCCGATTTTGACAGGAGCTCTATTGAGGAGAACGACCTCTATTGTGGTTTAATTTAGTCAGACGGACCAAAAAAACATACGGGAGCATCGAGATAATTAATATTTTAGTTATTATGAGAGATATATCAGTGGACTGTTTTTTCGTGCAAGCGTCGTGTGATTTGCTCGCTGGGTGCCATAAACTGATGCTGTGAAAAGCCAGCCAGTGGTTGGAGTATATTTTGAATATCATTTTTCTGATTGGTTTTGAGAATTTTTCCGCCATAAACTGATGACACGCCACAATCTGATGGATTATGTTATGGTATATTTAGTATTGACTTGAAGGCTTTTATAATATTTACCCCTAAAGAAAGAGTCGCTCTGTAACGTGTCGGCGGTCATTGCGAGCGGAGGGTTAACAAGGTCCCCTCCAGCTAAATTATTCCCGGTCGGGACGGGTATTTAAGCACTTTGCCTTGCCGGAAGTCCCCTGAAGAGATTTTTAAGCTTGTTTTAGTTCTCACACGTCACGCCCACGTGTTAGGAGCTCGTTATTTTAATTGGAAAGGTATCGTGGATATAATTACTTGAATTTACTGTGCAAGACCGCTAACATTGTGGAATTTACGTTTCTTTTGTGGTTACTAACTACTTCCTCCGGGGCAAAATAAACGCAACATTTACACAAAATCCATCGTATTTGACTCGAAATTACGTTTTAGAGAACACGAGCAGGATGAAAAGAAAGCGGTAGTTCACCTCTTTTTGTTAATATTTTTTTCTCATTGAATCTCATCCTAGGACCGACGTTATGCCGGGCGGCGGTCGGTAAGAAAATCCCCGCCCTAGTCCAAGATGATAAACAGAACGTACTGAAAGCATGCAAATAAGTGTATCAGCAACAGTGCTCCTCAAGATCGCCAGATCAAGCCCTCCGCAGTACAGAGTGGTCAGAGCTTAATACCGTTGTTCGGGCGGTAAATATCCCAGTTTTCAACACTAAAAGCGGCGGAACGTGATGAATGTTCATTTTTCGTTGTTTGGATGCTTTTGCGGTCGTTCAGCAATACTACGAGGCAAGTGGATTACTACATCAAGACATATAAGCTAAGAAGATGTCCTAGCTGTTGTGGTCCGACCTAGGTACTCTATTGAATTGTTCCTTGTTATTTTTTATAATTTCTAAGTTTTTATGTGCCGTTTTCAATAGTTCACCCATTCTCTTATGATTTGATGCGTTTATTTTGGACACCTATATATTGCGATCGTGCGTTTATTTTCCCCCGGAGGAAGTATATCTAATTATTGGCTGACCTGATTTCCCGACAGCACTTTTTACGGTATATTTAACTAAGTATCAACCCAACTCCTGTGGTAAAGTGGATTTAAAATGAAAATGCGAGTGACCCACACCATTACTCTGATTGGCTAACTTACGTTACCAATTACTATGGATTGGCTAAAAGTGGTTGCGATGCCCGGTGGGACATGTGGAACGATCGAAGTGGTAGTTGTCCACCTGGACGGGTCAGCCTGACCAGGATGAGGCGATCTGTGACGGTATTCGATGAGGAATATGTGTAGAATGGTGGAAATTATTGTCACTTGATCGGATCCAAGATGGCATCAGTGGAGTGGACCGGTCGGAGTGACCGACCGTCTATGAAGTGATAGCACGACCGATCAGAACGTCCCCAGGAAGTCGGAATGCACCGACAAGCTTGGAAGATCGATTTATTTTGGCCGCTGGTGTCATTACGGTTAAACATTGGTGCTTTGGTGAACACGAACTGGTTCTGGCGACCGGTGGGTCGCCACAACCTAGCTCGCTGATCGGGTAATTTAGAGATTATCGGATAGTTACGAATACTGATCGGTCGATGACGAGGCTGAATGGGGCAGATGATTGTCGGATTACGTGTTATTATGACTGGAAGAACCGACCGGGTCGGTCGATTGGGTGTGCAGACTAAAGAAGGGTTCTAAGCAGCTGACAGAAATTGGTCGAAGATGGATTGACCGACCTGACAAGGAGGACCCCACCAAGAAGGATCACGAAGATACAAATATGGCCGTGTTATTGTGAACGGCGATCCTAGGTGATATCGGCCAATCATGTGACAGGATAATTAAGTTCGAAGTACTGGGTAAATCACATAAGTTCGTGTGTGCGGTACGTTTAGAATTGGATTTTAGACTTTTATATTTGAATAATAGGACATCAATTTCCCCTAAGAAAAGAGTCGATCCGCCACGTGTCGGCGGTCATTGAGAGCAAAGGGTTAACAAGGTCCCTTGTAACTCAACTTATTCTTGGTCAAGACGCGTACTGACGCCCGTTGGACCACCGGAAGTCCCCGACGGGATTGTATTAGTTTTTTTAATCCTCACCCATCTCGTCCACGTTTTTAAAATACGTTAATTAATTGGAAAGTTTTTTGTAGAGATAATTACGTGGATTAACTGTGGAAGATTGTGATTACACAGTGGGATTTACATGTCTTTTTGTCTTAATTGGTTATCTCTCGTTATTGGCTAGCACGGACATTCGAAACATCCCGACCGTGTCCTATACGGTATTTTGGATACGTACCAACCCTAAACCGTACTCTGATGAAGTTTAAACCGAAGAACGACCCTTCAAGAAGAAGATCATTTCCCCCGACCTGATCGGGAAAGATCACTTCCATCGAGAGTCCAGCTCGTGAGTGTAACTACCGTGAACAAATGCGTACACAAGGTGATATGAATAAAAAATCATCCGGTCGTTTGTGATGACGGTGGGAAGACCGGGATAATCGGGTTGATCGCCCTGTCCGATTAAGAGATCGACCAGGATTCACAGAGTACCCCTCCGATAATTTTTCATCCGGGCCAGTGGGAATCCGATTTCCCCCAGAACCATCCGTTCTGGATTTGGAAATTGGCTCCACAACAATGGTGCGCGTGATCGAATACAAACCAGGTATATCAGCGCGATTCCCCTGATGATGGGAATAATCTAATGATCAAAGTAAAGGAAACGTTTTTGAGTGTAATAGATGAAGGCGTATCGAGGCCGACACAGCCCATTATGAAAGGAAGCGACGATCGACCTGGTCGGGTTGAGTACCAGATCGATATTTAAAGATGAAACTACTCTCCATAAGGCTCAGACCGGAGCCGACACAAATTATGGTAAAACCAGCTAAAACCCGGGAAATGATCGATGCCCCGACTGATCCAATGTATAATTTTGAAAAAAATCGCAAAAAATGGGGGCTGGTCAATACGATCCACCTAAGAAGTATGCTAAATCCAAGCTAAAAATGCTAGATGATGACGAAGAAAAAAGTACCGAAGACATTGGGGTGATCACTGATAAAGATCTCGAACGAACGTTCTACTTACGACAGGTAGCTTGACGACCAATCAGGTCATGAAAATAATAGCCCCAAGATTCTCGGAAAATCGGAAGGTCGATTGACCAAACCGATCTTTTCTGGCACCAAACTTGACCTGATCAGAAATTTGTTTTGCCTGATCAAGGAAGTCGGCATTATGCTCGTTGTCTGTGATCTGAATAAGCATTTTGATTTGGATATCGAAGTGATCAAGGGGGCCATGGTAACGTTACATGACCACCAGGCACCGTTGGTAGGAGCGAATCGTCATGACTCACTCACGTTGGCTTATAATCCACACCGAACGCAGCTTATCAAACATCCCATGGCCAACGTCGCACAGGACGACGACTCGGTTTACGGGTTTGCACAGTCTGTGGCTGATTATTCTGATTCATCTGTCGGAATAACCTAGGCCCCGAAAGGAACAGGACTGATCGGCCCCAAGATCGAAACACAGAGTCGTAAAAGAAAACCGGAAGCCGGTCGAATTGGTTATGGAGATAGTTATGTGATCGCCCAGGACGCTGTGGAGGGTAATCAATCCCCCAGGAATGATTTCACAGGCTTGTTTGATGTCCCCGATCAGATGCGGACCATGTTAGCATCGATGATGGAACATTTCTCACAGGAACAACGTGGATCATACCAGATCAGAGACGACCCTGGTAGCAGTGACCGAACTCGACCGATCAGCACCCAATCCGGCTCAAACACCTGCGGACACTGATATGGATTCTGTTTGGTCGTATGTAAATGTGGCGGGAACAGTCCGATCCAATTGCCGAACCGGTCAAAAGAATCACCAGTGGCGACCCGATAAATCACCCCGATCAGTGATAATCGGTCGGAAGAGCAAGTCAGCATTTTGATCCGGACGAGCTTGACCTGGTTATGCCTCGTATAGCGAATATGGCCTCGGCAAAAGCTTTTGATTTCGATTCTGGAACGGTCACCCGAGTCCGAATGTCGGCAATCTCGGAATAAAAGGATTTTACTGGTAGGGGTATGAATGTCGACCAGGCTAGAGCTTGGTTCAGTCGAACGAAGTCCGCTATATTACGGGATAGGCGCCGGGAGGAGAAATAGTTTTGGTGTTCGCCAACCTGATGAAAGGTCCAGCCAAGAAATGGCTTCAACATTGTGTCGGGAGGACCGATCCAAATGGTCTCATTTATATAGTGAATTAATTTTACAGGCGGTCTGATGAGACTCCGATCGAGTTCATACATCTAATGAACGTGGTCGGTCTTAGGATAAAGATGCCTCTCATGGACCCAAAACATGTGAGTATGGCTCGTCAACACGTTGAACATTTTATCAGCATATTGGACAATCGTGACCTGGCCGACCAGTTGACAGTCCTTCAATTAAAAACGGCTAAGGAATTGGAGCAGACACTACGGACATTGCAGCACACCAAGACCCGAGAGCCAAATGTCGAACAGGTATAGATCGAAACCCCACCCCGACCAGGTCAAAGCGCCTGCAGCCCTACCGGCGAGAGCGGTCAGGTTGATCGCGGTCGATTCCGTAACGACGGGACCGAGGAAGAATATTGTCGATAAAGGCTTAGCTCCATTGAAAAACAATATTGTCATATACTCACGGCCGAAACTATGCCCCGATCGAGATCGATAGCCACAAGTGCCGGCGGTCGAAAAAGAAGTGGTGACCAGTCCGATTTGGATCGCCCCGTCGGAAATGTGTTCACGGTGGTTTGACCGAATATAACGATCATGATTGCTGGAAGCAAATGGCATGTGGAAAATTCGATCGGAAGTGTCATTCCTGTGATAATTGTTTTTCGTGTGTAGGACGTGTGGGAAGATCTATGAGGCGGGCGCCGCCCGATCAAGAATTATTCAACCAGATTCGGAAGTGGTACGTGTTTACCTACGACACCGGGATGCTTCCACCTAACGTCGACAAATTGTTAAACTAGATCGCTCGCCAGGTTCTAATCTGATTCGAGCCGATAGGTCTACGTTCAGAATCGATGCATACGTCGGTAACAGATATAAGTAAGAAGCAAAATAATAACCGACAACACATATTTAGCTTCAATTTGTGCCGACCGATGTCAGTAACAGGGTGACCGAATATTCTCGGTTGATCGTCATTATGGAGTAGGACCTACTATCTGGTGTATCCCGTGGATATTGGAAATTCCATTCTCCTGACAAGTGGTCTAAGAAGGCGAAAGCCAATGGAAAGATAAAAAACGAAAAAACCACCATGTGATTTGACTTTGGAGCAGAGGTCTCACTTATTGACTCCGCCTTTGCTCGTAAGTTTGGATGTCGCATAGGCGATACTCAGAGGCAAGAATGTGTCGGGATCGGTGAAAGTTCTTACAGGGTGGAAGGCTGATCACGTGTCAAGAACACATTGGTCGGTTCCTTGGTTTACTATTTCAATTCCTGGGTCGGCCGGTCAGGATGCCATACTTGGTATGGATCTTATGGTCCCAGCCGGTATACGTCTCGACCTTTCCCCTGAAACCCTGACCCTGCCAGACGAAGTACAGATGTAGCTATCTGGTCGACGTCCGTTGTACGGCGTACGTACGCAAATGGTGAAGATGGGTCAGTACAAAAATGTTCCGGTCACCCAATTGGTCGATGTAACGATTCGACCAGTTGACCAGCAACAGAAAATATGCCTGACTCGTGGCAAACGATGGGTGTCGTCTTTTATTGAAGGGATCGGTATATTGAGTTATACTAGAATTACTAATATTTCCGATCAGTCACTGATCGAGAACATGTTCATAGGAAAGTGGGTTCCTGAGGGCAAAGTACCTCGACAAATGGGATACGTTTCGATCGGGTCACGGAGATATACCGAGGGGCAGAACCTGGCGTACGAGGCTACTACTGATCTGATCAGTAATGAGATGTTGGTAGACGAAGACCACTCACCTATGGTAGAATATACCACTCCTATAAGTTACAGGTTTAGAAAGCATCTCCAAGGTCGACGCAAAATCAGTGAGGAAGAAAGTCAGAAGATTGTGGATGCTGTCAAGGTCGAAACACATGTGGCGATCGAAACGAATAATGACGGTAATGACCGTCTTCCCAAGGTCGCCGTGGTTACTGATCGGGGGAATGTCGAGCTCGATCGGATGAAGGAGGCTGAACTAAATAGATCCGCAGGGTGAACGAAGATGAAATAGAATTGGAAGTGAATCGGATGACGGGTGACCTGTCTATGTCACCCCCTGCCAGGAAGGACTCGAAGAAGTAAACCCAGAGGATGGACAAGTATGCATCCATGAAGGCGGCGACCGGTACATCGATGATATCGCAAACCAGATGGCTGTTTCTGCAGGAGATGTCGCCTAGTGTTTCGGATGTTACCCTGGATGACCTACAAGTCGGCGTCCCAGAAGTAAATACTCCTGAACATATCGATTAGCTTAGGAAAATCATTTTGGAGAGGCGGCATTTGTTGATCGGGAAGGGCATTGCCCTACCCCCCCCCCGCAGCCGCGTATGGAGCTGTTTGTGACATTGATGTCGGGGCTTTAAACCGATCGCCAAACGTTGCCGTAGAGTCACACCACAATATCGGGAAAAGTTGTCCGACCGGATCAAGGGCCTACTAAGTACAAAAATTATCCGACCGTCTTCCTTGCCGTGGGCTTCACTGATCGTAATCGTGTTTTTTTTTAAGAATTGAGTTGATATCCGACTGTGTATCGATTATAGATTGGTTAATAAACTTGATCAATGCTCCTGATCAATAACCTGCTGGAAAATCTAGACAAGGTCTAGTGGTATTGTTTGTTAGATACAGCCAGAGTTTTTGGGTAGTATTGATGACCGATCGAGCCCGGGAGATATCGACCTTGACTACGCCTTTCGGTCTCTTTGAATGGAATCGAATGGCGTTCGGATTGAAGAACGCTTCTCAGATATATCAGAGGCTGATCGACAATGCCTTGTACGGTTATTTCCAAGTCAGCACCAATCGGGAAACTACCGAGGTGCATGATATGTTTCGTGAATATGAACTCGATCGGGATCAGAAACCTTCCGTGTTAGGGAGACGGTCTTTCATAGATGACATCCTGGTCATAGTACATCCTGTAATATACTGTGCGATAAGGTCACACAATTGCTCGATTCCTGCGAACGATGGAAATTGTCGATCAGTGTGGTTAAAGATTTTTTGGGATTAACCTAACTTCGCTTATTTTCATAACTGGTCGATCAAGGGGCTGAAAGCTAACCCGAAAGACCTTGGGTCACTCAGTAATCTTCCATTCCCCAGATCATTAAAGACCATACAATCTTTCGTTCGGAGTCTGAACTATTACAGCCGGTTCACCGACGAATTCTCGGCTTATGCATCTATTTTATACGAATTGAAAGAGGTGGATTAGGAACGCGGACAACTAGAAGCGTTGCTAGTCAAGACCGACCAGCCAGTCGAGAAGCCTTCATCCCGATCAGGAAGCCATATGGAACGTGCCATGGTCATATTTAGTATGTCAAAGGCGTAGATAGCTACGACCAGGTGGTGTAGCCGCTCTCGGAAATTCCTTCCGAGACGCGAACACCCACGGGGGGCCCAGATGACTGACTGTCGGACGGGGTACTCCTCCTATCCAGGTCTTGGTCCGAATTTCATGCTCCGGCCATATCCCCAAAGCTGACGTGGCACGGTCGTTCAACATTCTCAGTCTAGGGGCTGTGCAATCAATCTCTCCAGTGATATGTCTAATCACTAGATTGGAGTCGCCACATATGATAATCCGACCCTGTGCCTGACCGACCAGCAAATCAAAACAAAGCAGCAGCCCTCGGTATTCAGCTTCGCTCACCGTTAAACCAGGCGTAAAGTCGGAGGCAGCGGCAATCATTTTCCAATCGAGCAGATTCCACAAGACGGTGCTTTAGCGCCCACTTTTTTCTTGACACATTAACTCTTCTGCTGGGCCGACTGTTGGTGGTGGGGGTGTGATGGACTGCCGTGGCTGTTTCCGGGGTAATATCGCTACCAAAGCTTCTTCCACCTCTGATTTGAGAGTGATACTGGTCGCTAATGGGCCCAGTATCATTTCTTGTCCTTTAGTGCATGTTATTACCTCCAGTGAGCACTGAGACAACAACCCAGCCCATCTGCCCAGCCGACCATCAATTCCGTTCGCGGTAAGAAGCCATGACAACGTCGACCGCCTCGATAACACCTTGATAGGCCGGGATACCAACATCGTATAGCACACATCCAGAATCCATAGCAAGGCCAGAACTTCCTTGTCCACCAGCCCGTAGTTCACTTCATTGGTCTTCAGAGTTTAGATGGTGAATATCACAGGGCAATATACACCATTACGAGCTTGTACTAAGGCGACTGAGATGGCCCTTTTGTTCGCATAGATGATGGCCACTGTACCTTATCTGGATCAAAGTGTTTCAGAACCGGTGTGGTCGTCATCTTTGCTTTTAGCATCCCAAAGGCCACCCTCGCCCTGGTCATGTGGTCATCAGACCTGGCCGGATTTGGGTCGATGAGCTTGTCGCCTGCTGGGGCTGGCAATTCCACCTTCACATTGGCAAAAATAGCTGATCTGGCCAGCACTTCTTCTTGCTGGTCCTGCTCTCGCACACTTATGGTAGTCCACCTCCCGCAGTTCATACAGTACTGCCGCGTAGACTGCAAAGTCCTCGATGAAGTGACTGTAGTAGCTCCGACTGCCTGAAAAGGATTGCATAGCTTTCCATGACCGCGGGAAGGGTAAATTACTTAGGGACTCCAATTTTTTGGGTTAGTTTCCAATCCAGCAATCGAGACCTGGTGACCCAAATAGGTCACCTTAGTGTTTCCCTTGAAACGTTTTACCCCACCTATCGAGATATTCCATTTTTAACACGTAACTATCAATTGGTCCACTTTTTTAATAACAAATTCCATGAAGTAGCCGTCACGAAATGTCATCGATGTAGGACCGCCGCCCCAAAACCGAAGGTGTTTTGTCGGGGTCGGGGTCATCTTTGACGAACACGTCACCGGGATCCTGGTCTGCCTTGATCTTAAAATGCCCATACAATGCGTTATCTATAAGCCGTTGGTATATCTGCGGGGTCAAAGGGCATCCGGTTCCACTCGAACAGCCCGAAGGGCGTAACAAACGCATAAAATTTCCCGTGCACGGTCAATCATAGAAACCACCCAAAATTCATTAGCCATTTTCAGCGAGCAATACCACAAAACTCTATCTAAATCCTCCAGTAAATCGTTAATTAGCGGCATCGGGTAAACCATTAGCTTAGTTAGCCGGTTTACCAAACGGTTTTCAATACACAATCGTATGTCCACCCCGTTTCTCTTTATAATGATCACGATGGGCGACACCCATGGTGAGGTGGATGGCTGGATGATCTTGGTGGCCAAGTGTCCTTTGAAGAGTTGTGACAATTTCTCTCGATAATGGAGAGCAACCCTTCGGAACCTTTGCGCTATCGGCTTCGCGCTACCCACGTCGATGTCGCACACTACCCCATGGGCGGCAGGAGGTAGCGCAGTACCCTGGCCGATCAGCAGATGTCTTATTTTCCATATGATATCCTCCAACTTGCGACCTCTTCTGGAGTGTTCACGTCTGGGTCACCCACCTGTAGATCTTAAATCGTAACCTTTGGAGGGCAGGGAGACGCCTCACGCAGCACTGCCATCTGGTCCTCCATGCCTTCAACATATAGATCGCCCCCTTCGTGAATGCAAACCTGTTTGGTTTCAGTCTCGATCCCAGCAGAAGGGGTCTCCACTAAACCAGCGGCACGATCCACCTCCAACCTTCCGACTGTATCATCCGAGAGGGGTTCCATCCAGCTACACCCGGCCCGACCTGGTCTCCCGTCCAGGCCGACTTCGGCTAATTCCGAATCTGGGTCAGGATTTCCCCCGTCCAGGTCGATTCGGCTAATTCTGAACCCAGGTCAGGATTTTTTCCGTCCAGGTCGGCATCGGCTAATTCCGAATCCGGGTCAGGTCGGTCAATTCCGCGTCGTTCTCCCCATATAGCAGACCAGCATCAAAGGTGACTGAATATGTGACTGCGGCCTGACTCACTTCTTGGTCAATATGTCAACTTTTCTTAAACTGTGTGGGCAGGACCAGTTTGGCTACTGGTAAAGGTGTTCGGCCAGCACGTCCAACCTGACTCGGCGACGACCGGCTCCGCGTCAATATTCAAGAAGGCGTCTAGTACTCCGGTCTGTCCACCATAGGTGTCAGGTCTTCCTCCGCAAACTCTTCCGCGCTGACTAGATCCGTGGTCGCCTGGTAGACCAGGTTTTGCCACTCAATATAACGTCTAGCTCGCGCTGCTACGATTAAAACCACTACGGAGCTGGAACTGGCGCTACGGATTTACCTGAGAGCGAAGAAGCCAGGTCCCAAGGCAGCAGTGGAATGCTTAAGTACAGGTCACGCTCTAATCTGGATCAAGGAAGCAAGCCGCTAACGACCAGGACAGCCCGTACTGTTCGCATGGTTGCAAGGGATTCGGATACAACCAGCTCGGAGGAGGAATACCAACGGTCTGGGGCGAATTGGAAGGGTAACAATACCGATACCAGTTTTATGCGAAAGCGGTTCAGCAGTCCAGACCAGCATCTGGGTCGGGCCAGAAGAAACGTTTTCCTGCTCGATCTGACCAGGACTACCCCAGACGGAAGTGCCCCCACTGTGGATCCATCAAGCATGATAACAGAAGCTGTTGGAAACGGCTGACCTGAAAGATGTGCAAGAGGAACGGACATCCAGCTGAACACTGCTTATTCACCTGCAAGACTTGCGGAGAAGTGCGCGAGGCTGGACTCTGTCCCATCGAGGAGTTCTACAACCAGATGAAATAGTGGTATGTGCCGACCAAACATGCTGGAATGTTGCCACCAGGGGTGGAAAAGATGTTAAGCTAGATCTCTGCCAGGTTGGAATCTGGCTCGAGCCGAGCGGTCTAGTGTTAGTGTTTATGTATATGTCGGTAAGGAGGATAATCGAGAAGCAAAGCAAAGCGTAACCGACAATACATGTAAGTTTGAAGATTACGTCAGCCGATCCCCGGGCAACATAGCTGTTCCTTACCTGGTGGATAGATAGCGAACGGATGAGTATTCTTGATCTGAAATGGTTATGGAATTGAAATTTGTTACTCGGAGAATCACGGGGCTACTGAAAATATTCATTCGACGGATAAGTGGCTCAAGCAGGCAAAGGCCGATTGGTAAGATTAATAACC
The DNA here is from genome assembly GCA_001887855.2 of Sclerospora graminicola. Classification (NCBI taxonomy): domain Eukaryota; phylum Oomycota; class Peronosporomycetes; order Peronosporales; family Peronosporaceae; genus Sclerospora; species Sclerospora graminicola. Next base: position 21,278 of record MIQA02023828.1, read on the forward strand.
AGAAGGCCACTATGCGTTTTGACTCTGATGCAGAAGTTTCTATCGTCGGCACCACCTTTGCTCGTAAGGTTGGGTGTGAAATAAATGAGACGAAAAAGCAAAAGTGCATCGGTATTGGATAAAGTTCATACATGACCCAGGGAAGGATAAGAGTGAAACTATACTGGTTGGGTCGTTGGTATACTATTTACTGTCTGGGTAGGAAGGCTGGGCAGGACGCAATTTTGGGAATAGATTTCATGGTTCCTGCCGTCATACGACTGGATTTATCTCATGGCACATTAACGTTGCCTGGCAAAGTGCAGATCCAGCTGGCTGGCCGGCGGCGTGTTTATGGTGCCCACGCTCAATTTCTTAAGTTTGGCCTGTTTGTAACTGTTCCAAAGGGACGGACAGTGGAGGTGACCGTGCGGCCACACGGCCAGCGCCATAAGTTGTGGTTAGCTAGGGGAGAGGTTTGGGTGCTCTCGTTCGTGAAAGGGGAAGGTCACCTCAACTGTACTAGCGTGACAAACATCTAAGAGCGACCCCTCATACTGCATGAAGATGTCATCGTTGGCGTGTGGCTTGCTGAAGACAAGGTGCCCCGCCGGCCAGGTTATGTCACCATTGACTCATGGTCTGCCAGTTTCCGGTCGTCCAGCGTACTGATAAAATGCTCCACATGATCCCGGGCAAGTTCCGACCGGCTGGCGTCTTCCTTGACCGGTATATTGGCTCTCATTCCGCACTTTTCAACCGGTGTAGATATTCCAGGGGGGCTTGTCTACTCTCTTCTTGGTGTGGAAGTACTGACGCGCCATTGGCATTCCATACCCTCAGAATTGTTCACCAAGTGCTTCAACCAGTTGCTTCCAATCATCTTGAGCTTCTCGGCTAAGCTGCTGGATCCTGTTTTTTGCTGATCCCTTCATTAAATCTCCGAAAATCAAACACTTCTCATAGTCCGGTGTACGGTATCTGAAGAATGCTGACTCGTCTTGCTTAGCCATTCTCGAGTCTGGTCGTTTCCATGTCTCGTCCAGTGAAATCCTTCAGCTCGAACATAGCTGACATCCGGACCTGGTAATCGCACCTAAGGCGGGGTCGAAAGCCTGGGCGGGGGACATATTGGATCGGCGAGATATTTCTAGATCCAGGTCATCCGGATCATAGTGACACCTGGCTGACTTGAAGGACTCCATGACCCAGATCACTGAGTAACGGCCTTCTATTCGCGGGCCGTCCGGGTCAGCGACCTGGCCGGCGACTAGGCGGGTCAGGATGGGGCACACTCTGTTTCGAAAGCGCCAATTTTATGTCTTCGTCTACCGATCCCCTCGTATAATGCTGGGCTGGTCCACACGCCTGTATTTTCGGGTTGGTAGGCTGGTCATGTGGTCCTGGACCGGAGCGGCCAGCATTGGACCGACGCCGCTCTTCCAAGTACCTTTCCATCATGGCCGAAAACATATTCTGAAGGTGGTCCGGCACTTGAGGACGAGGTTGAGGACTAACTTGGGGATCAGCGTGGGATTCATTCTTAATTCTCGTATCCACGTCTTCTCTCCTAGGGTCTGGATTCACCACCTCCGTACGTTATGCTGTCTGACTTCCTTCCGATCGGGGACACCTAGAGTTTTTTTCCTTCCTCCAAACTTGGTGGCCATTGCCACGTGCGCTGCTCCTCTAGGGCCAAGCGTCATACGAGTAATACCCTCAGATGAATCAGTTGAATCTACCACCGAAGGGGTGGATTCGTATTGTGAAAAGCCTGAATGTATTCCGACTGGTCTGCCTGCTACTGGCGGCGAAGGTGGGGTCGCCTTAGCTGTTGCTGTCATCTTTTGAGGATGGGAGCGACCTACTAACGGTACCAGACTGTCGTGAAGCGCGCTGGATACTTCCTTTAGCTTGTCCACCTCCAGGAAGAATGACTGGTACGGGTTGAAAGCACCGGTATTGATGCCGGCTTGTTTGAGCTGGGCAAACAGTTCTCTAATAAGGGCTAAGTGACCACCTGAAAAAGATGGAGAAGAAACGGGACCTTTTGATACGCCTAGGATTTTGGGTCGGGTTATCTTCAGGACGGGTATTTACATCTAGGTGGCTACAAACATATGGTTCGTAGATCAGGGTGATCACAAGTGTACGTAGGTGGCCAAACAAATACAAATATGGTAAAATAGCTGTTTAAACGGTTGCTTTTTAAAGCAACCGTAATTAAAAATAGGAATAGCGGTCCAAAGTGAATAAAGGGGTCACCAGTGAAGCGTTTTATATGCTGATATAGCAGAGGAAATGCTTGCTGGAGAAAAATTAAAAACTTTTGCGGCAACGTCCATGAACGCGATGTCTTCACGATCACACGCAATTTTTATCATCACTTTCACGCAAACGACATTTGATGCTACTTCACAGTGCGCCAACGATAAGGTCAGAAGCAGAGTGTGTGTGTGTCAGTCTCCAAATTTTGTGTGAGTTTCGTTGTCTTCAATTTATGTGTTCAATCAACATGTCTGTTAGACATCAAAGATTAGAATGATCGATTTAGCTGGTTCAGAGCGAGCTAATACGTCGGGAACTACTGGCGATCGATTAAAAATGGCGCAAAATGATCAACAAAATTCTGTCAACCCTTGGTCGGGTCATCTCCGCCTCGATCAAGTTTGTAGTTTAAACATTTGTTATCGATATTTGATGTTGCTAAACAAAAAATTGTGGGCTATAGACGAGCTGCAGATCGAATTCCTTACCGAGATAGTACACTCACGTGGCTTCTGAAAGAAAGGTTGGGAGGAAATGCTGAGGCTCGTACCGTTGTCTTCGAATACCGAAGATGTTTCACTCATTTTTCTTACTCATTTTTACGTTCCATCTATTATTTGATAGACCACAACGTTTGCTATGATCAGTCCTTCCTCAGTTGTAAGTGACTTGTTGTATTATTGTACAATCTCGATTAACTCGATTAAAGGATCATTTTTTCCTTAGAACAATGCTGAAACGATGACTACACTACGATACGCAGAGTCCGCGAAAAAAGTGATAAACTTTGCTGTCGTGAATGAAGATAAGAACGCTCAAATCATTCACCAACTTTGACGAGAAATCGAGGAGATCCGTGCACAGCTTACAACAAATGAATGCAGTATCGAAAAGAAGCTTAATGCTGGCATATCTGCGAGTTTGACCGAGCGTGAAAAACTCTACGCCAAGCTGTAGAACGAGGTCGAGTTCTTTCGAAAAACGCAACAAAAGCTCATGACTGAAACAAGTTCTGATCTTGCTTTTCATTTGGGTGGCACCCTTCCCAGCTTGGTCACTATTTGTGCAAACTTGGTACTTGGCAAAGCTTACGTTCTTGTGGAGGGAACAACCGTCTTTGGGTCTGACCCGTACCCCAACATGGCTCAGTACGAGGTGGTGAACGTTCAGCACGATGTTTTAGATGATCCGTAGCGAAACACGCTGGAGATAACGAAAGAGCCAGTCATGCGATTACTTCAACGAAACAATGTGGCTCATGGTCCCCAACGATGTTGCGGCGACGAAAAAGTAATTTCCGCAGCGCTCCGTCTACACCAAGTGGTCAATCGTCACACAAGGAATCCAAGTTGAATTTGGCAGAGGTTGCGTTAGCTCTGTATGCTGATAAACGCTCGATCATGCAAGTCCGTAAGCTACCAGGTGATGAAGTGAGCAGAGTCTTGCCTCACCACGCTTGTTTCACGTATTTCGAGCGTCTAGCGAAAACGACTCCACGGTGATGAGCGACGATACGGATGAGTATATTGTAGAACTGGAATCGTTGGATCCGACTGCGATAGTACTCGTGAATGGCCAGCCACTTGAGTACGGTAGTGGAAGGCCAACAAAAGTACATCACGGTGATCAAGTGTGACTTGGCAATTCTTACTGTTTCCGACTTAATGGTAGATAAAAATAGTGCTCGTGTGATAGTTGTAGTTGTTTGTTACCCTACTGTTTATGTATTGCTGTGTGTAATGTTTGCGGTTCGGTTCCTGGCTGTGCGTTGTTGACACCACATACATACAGCAGAATCAGTCGAGCAACAACCTGAGCTGAAGCTTGAAAGGAACGAAAGCCAGGAGCTCGAAGCTTTGGTGGAAGAAGCAAATCGAATTTGTACGAAGTGGGTGCTAAGTACCGAATTTGCTGTCGGCGGCGATGAAAATAAGCCAGGAACTGTTATTGTCGGGAAAAAGCTGGAGGATGAAAGCTGCATCGTTGTGCATTGGGACCGAATGATGCTTGAATTGAAACTTCAGTTTTTGTGTGAATTTGCTGCTTCGCTTGAAAGTGTTACCTCTTCTTCCGTTGAAGAAATCTTAAAGCTAGAAGATCTACATATTCCGGAGTCAAGTAGTAAGGATGTGACGCTACGTCTTCCAAGTCTCTTTCCTGAGATTGAGAGAAAAGCTTTGTCTGTCGGAGAGAAAACTATTGACGAAAACGAAGTAAATGCTGATGAAATGCATCTCGACGACAGAGATGCATTTCATCAGCATATATTTCGTTTTTCATATGCGGATGTTCGATAATAATCATGGAGTTACACCATTATAAACGAATGATTCCGGTTAATACTGTCAGACACACCTAAGTATCCATGGTAAGTTCCCATGAGGTAGACGTTTCTGCGAAAGGATCTCCTGTATCGAGATCTTCTAGCTGAAATGTTGTTCCAAGGACCGATTTTAACATTCCGTAGAATTTAATCAAGACGGTCGCCGGTGTAATATTTTTAAGCACACAAGAAAAACGTCCCTGTTGACGGTATGCCTCGCCATCAACGTCAACTTCCATGCTGAACATCACGACTTCAATGCGACTTTTGGGTTATGGGAGAATTACCTCGCAGCGGAGATAAAGGGAACAAAAGTGCCCTTGTCCTTTGCAATCTACGACTTTTTTGGTCATTTCATTGGCAAACTTGATAGCGTTGCAGACGCTTAAAAATTAATAAAGAAGCGAGGAGGTTTCCTCCAAAGAAGCTTTACATACGGGAAATCGGGTTCGAATTTAACTTGACAAGATGGAGTTTAATGCAATAAGTTTTGTAGCCGCATCGGCAATTTTCATCACTTTGAAAGAAACGACGCAGAATAGATGGACACAAGTTGAAACACTGGAAGCAAGAAAATGTCTTCGGATAAGTTCGATCCGCCGAAAATCTGTTCGGTTTCAACTGGCACAATGACTTACTTAATTGAAGAAACGTTCGAGTGCGCAAGCACTGCGTTAAAAATTCTTTCCACTCAATCCTCTGCTGAAGAGGAGTCTTTGTTGGTGAAAGGGTGGGGATACGATGTCAAGCTGACCCGTTATGTGGCATATCAAGCCGATGATCTACAAGCTGTCATGTGCTCGAAAAAACAACAACACAGCAGGTGGAATGTTACATTTCGGTAGATGTCGAGGAACGCGAGATAGATGAACGCTATCATTCCGTTGCTGCCAAACCGGACGGACCCTTACGTCTCCATGCAAATCGACCACGCCGCTTGATAGTTTGCGTCACGCAGTCTGATCAACAGCCCTTTGCATTGACTGGGATCGTGCACGTTCGAATCGCTGAGTCTAATGTTCCATCGGTCAACAGAACAGCTTCCATGTCAAGAATGATAGGTAAGACAACACAACGTATGCTACCATCTTCTCGATTGCACTCTTCAAGTACAGCTGCGGATGAACTCGCCCGTTTGGCGCATACCCAAATTTCAAGACGTGTGCTGCGTTGATGAGTCGAGTCAATCGCGAATCGCCATATTAAGCTGGGAACGAGCGCCAGTGACCTTGAATCGATAAATAGTACCGGCAGTTGATCAACGTATCGACTAGCCATTGCTTTTACGACTTGCTCGTTAAAACTGCCCGTTGTTGTCTCAAAAAGCCTTGTAGCGGAGGTGTGCGGTACTAGTATTTCAGCGATGGAGCGATTTACCCGAGGGCTCGTAGCTTCAAAGGAAAGTGCGTCTTTAGTTTCCACAACCAACATGACTCTTCACTGTCTATAAACTGATCGTCCTGCACGAGTCGACGCCCTTGACGAAACTGATGAGCCCAGAGAGAACACCAAATGTCTCGTTCACTTCGTGGATAATACGCTCCGCTGGCGACCGGTACGATAAAACATCCGCTTTATCCACTTTTGGACCCCTATTCCTATTTTTAACTACGGTTGTTTTAAAAAGCAACCGTTTAAACAGCTATTCTACCATACCGGTATTTGTTTGGCCACCTACGTACACTTGCCACGCTTTGGCCACCTACGTACACTTATGGCCACCCTGATCTACGAACCATATGTTTGTAGCCACCTAGATGTAAAAACCCCTTCAGGACCCCATCCGTCCAAAAAACAGACCCAACTCTAAGGTGGTAAGAACGCTCCAGATCGATGTCTGTAACCTTATGTGATAGACCATCCATCTTTTCTTCTTCTTCTTCAAAATGTGGCTTATCATGTGTTGCTCTTATTTGGCCCACCTTATGGGATAGGTTGCCTGGTCCTCGCCCATCCAGCTTTTCCAGGGGTAGGTGACCTGGATGGCGGTCTGGGACTAGGCTGACCAGCTTTCCACTCTGGTCATATCCAACCTTCGGTTCTTCATCTTTCTTTATTTGATCTTGTTTTATATCCATCACATGCATTTGTGCTTCGGATCATTATCAAAACCATGATCATTCCTCTAACTATAGTGCTATAGTGACTAGCACTATTGTCCGATCCGGCTCCAGCTGGGGCATAGTGACCAGCTCTGTTCTCCGGACTAGCTCCCGTAGAAGCCTCCAAAGGAGTAACTTCTTCTTTAATGTCGACCTCGTACTCCCCCAATCCGAGTCGACCATCGCATCCTTCCATCTTCAGCAGCACTTAGGGCGATATGCCTTCCCCCAATGCACCCGACACAACATCTTCAACAAATTTGACAGGTTTTGGTCTTTCGCCCGCTAGGGACTCGCGGTGATATCCAGGGTCACCAAGAGATCCGGGCACGCGCACCATTGTGGTGTAGTCGCTCTCAGAAATTCTTCCTGAGATGCGAACACCCACGGGGGGCCCAGATGACTGACTGACGGAGGGGGTACTCCGTCCATCAAGGTCTTGGTCCAAACCAGCATCAAGCTGGATAGACCGGTCACTTCCATCACCTTGGCTGTGACGACTGGGATGATCCATCTTATATAAGCTCACCTTTTGTACCCGTCAGCACTGGCGGTTACACACTCCTGATAGGCTCTAGGACGAAAAGTTAAAAGCCAGCTAAGGCCGGTGGACGAGGGTTAGGACTAGGGTTGCTCCTGGGCGGAAATCTTCATCGGAGAGCGGACTGGCATTATACTTGCTTCCAATATACCACAACTGCTGGAGCGAGATTACTCAATCCGCCAGCCCACCAAAGATAATAAGGTAATTACTCCAATCTTACGCGTAGTCGGAAAATCCAAACCATAACTTACGCCGTCTGTCGTGTGGTCGTACCATTACTTCCACCGCTTTTCCCACTGGCACCGTTACAAACTGACCAACATCCACGATCTCCACAGTAAGCCAAAACTTCACCTTCCTTTCCAATACAACTTAACCGTGTTTCAAACACGAACACGGGCGACTTGAGTGAGTATAGGGTTTCTCAGATGACTCCCGGTCAGGGGACTTCTGGTGGGTTCCTTTTAACCTTCCTCGGGCAAACCAATAACAACTAGAGGGGACCTTGTTAGCCATCAGGTGTGGACCAATGACGACTTGTGTCCTAGAAAGAAAAACGTATACCGATATTTATCCCTAAATCCAATATAAACCTATGGTTTACCTTATTACCCAAAATAGCATGACCAGCTTGACCTGGACGTTTATGTACCTTACCCGAAAAAGCGTGACCAGCTCGACCTGGACGTTTGTGTACCGTACCCAAAATAGCGTGACCAGCTTGGATGGTCATTTACATCGACCTGGACGGCACCAGGGTGACCTGACCGTCATCTCCAATATTCCCTTCATGGCCGTCAGTTACTTATCGGTGCTTCGTCCGGCTACTACAGGGACATGGCCTCCCTGGAGCCTTGTACCCGCCTTTTGACCACCGGCAGCCGCCATCGGCGCCTTCTAGCCAAACTTAATCCGGCCGATTGATTCCGATCAATCTGGATGACCTGACCCAACTTGCCTGGACCACTTCTTCTCAGCCTCTTTTTCCCGCATCCATGTCCTGGTCCGGCTCCAATGCTGACCTGCCGTCCGGTTGTTGATTCATCTTGGGCCCGCTTCACCACAACCCGGTTCTGAAACATTTCGACCCTGATAAAATTCCGGTCGTGATTCTAGATGCGAAAAAATCGGCGTTGTCGGCTGCCTTGGTTCAGGACCATGATGGGGTATACTGCGTTGTCACGTTCACAAGTCGGCCTTTAAGCCGAACGAATTTAATTATGGCACTGTGGACAAAGAAGTTCTGGCATCGTTACGTATATTGGATGTCTGCTAAACTATGTTGATGATACCGATCAAAGACATTCAAGACGGTCCACATTGGCTTGGCTGTTGTCATCGAACGGAACTGATGAGAGACTGGAGTGCTTGTCAGCATTGCTGTCACAGTGGTCACTGGGGGGCATCAAACGACGAAGCTCTGATCGAAATAGCTCATTGGAAGCACCTAGGGAAACGTTCACACTCTCTCTGCCGGTCATAGGTCCAAAGGAAGACCTGGTTGTTCTCAGTTTTGATGCATCGGCGAGTGTAAAAAATGATGTTGGGCGTACGGTGCTCTCTTGTGGAAGCTTCCTGAGTGGTTCATAATAGCCGCCGATTATACCCCTGGTATCACGGTCAACGAAGCCGAGTATCGGCGGCTATTGCTCGGTCTGGATCTTCTTAATTTACTAAGGAAGAGCAGAATCATTATCTGTGGAGATTCTATTGGTGATCGGACACATCACCGGAAAGATCGACGGCAGAACGATCGTGTCATAGGTCTAACTGAAGGAATAGTGCAAAAGCAGCGGATTGAAATGATTCTCCACGCGTAGAAATAAGAGAAGTGGAAAGAGAACTGAAAGCCTGTATATGTGGTGATCAGGAGAAATATAATCAGATCGAAGCAAAGATTTGCGCTAAATTTGCCTCAAGTTACGAAGTAGATGAGAACGAACTCCTTTTCTATTACTGTGAGGTCGATCAGGAAGATGCCGACCACGATCGTTTGGCAAAATTGGCCATCCCCTAGACGCTACAGGCGACCTTCTACATCACTACCACGTTAGCCTGGAAGGAGATCACCGAGGTGTATCATAAGGTTCGGACGCATTTCCACTGGAGTGGGTTATCGAAGTGTACAAACGTTTGTGGAATATCCACAGACTGTGCGACCCGGAAGGGTATGCCTCTCATACGAGGCCGGTCACCGGGAAATATTCAGGCGACATACCCCTTCCAGGTGGTAGCAACAAATCAACATCCCTCCCTACCGAAATCGTTCCATGGCAATGCTGATCTGTTGATTTGGACCGGCCTTTTCACAGGTCTGGTTATAGCTAAGGCCGGGTCTACACGAGCTGCCCAATAGGTTGCCCAAAGTTTGGAAGAATGCGTTTTCAGGCGATTTGACGCGAGTGGGGATCCAGCATGGTCGCGAACCTGGTTTATGGCCAAAGTCTTCCGATCATTCAATCGGATCCTTGGACAAAAACAAAGTGCAACGATGGCATACCGACCACATGCGAGCGGAAAGCCGAACAAATAGTACAGACGTTAAATGGGGTGATCAAGATGTATGTCGCCGACTCATCCCAACAGTACTGGGACGAATATGCATTTTGTTGATAAAACTACAACAATAGTCCTGATGTTCACATCATGAGTGAGCGCTTCTTAAAGCACTAACAGCTTGGCAAAGTGGAGGGGATCCACTGTGCATGCACCCGGGAAGGGATACCTTGCAATTTGCCTTCACAGATTAATTGGCCCCGCTAACTAAGCGATGAAACTCGCATGTCCGAGGAGAACTGCGTGGCTACTGTGGCTAACCAGCATTCTCTGACATTAAGGGCGTCATTGCTTCCCTTAATGCATTTACATATTCTAATGAAGATAATTTTGATTTTGAGTATGAGGAGAAATATCCTTCTTAAATTTTTTGAAGAGGTCAGGGGCGTCTGCTCTCAGTACCGTGATCGGATCCCAAGAGCCAAACTCGGGAGTAACCCAACCAGCGTACCAGGTACTCGGTACGCTGTCCGCACTCATGTGAAATCGAGCGCTTCGAGAGCGATTAGTGCGTATTCTCCTCAGGGGAGGTGGTGGGGGCTGATAAGGTCCTCGTTGCGGACCAAGTGTCTCAGCTCCGCAAGGTTGAGAATTACAACTCCGAACTCTTAAAGATGAGTTCGGGGTTGGACTTCAAACTGTATTACGTTTCAAAGATAATTCGTTAGGTTCGTGACGAGATACGCTGCGTGTTAAACGCGCATGTTGCTTACCAACAGAAGATCGACCTTCAACAGGTCGAACTTTCTCCTGTGAACGTCTCGACATAGAAGGTGGGGCTGAAATACAGTGATGAGACTCCCGCACATTTCCAGCCTTTCGACAAGCTTTAAAGAATTCGTCGATTGCTTTGACTTGGTCACCCGATAATGGCATGTGCCGCGTGACGCAACACTTCGTGGTCTTTTTCATGTCGAGACCCTTTGGCTTTAGGGAGCTGTCAAAGGAAAACTTCAGGGTATTCCTAAAGCACATCATAATAAGGGGGTTCCACTTAAACGAATCCCAGCTCTGAGCTTCAAATCGCCGAGCTTTGGTTTGATCATTGGGAATGCACACGTTCCCAATGTCATGTGCCTCCGACGCGTAGAAAGCGCAATATTTGATTTTAAAAATTGTATACGATCCATGTATGCATATAAATGTCTTTATGAAGGGCCTGAACGACGGCCCCGCCAAGAAGTTTACCTGCCGAAGACACTTCGGGATGCTATAGACCAAAGCATCCATGACGACCTCAGTATTAAATCGTCTTCCTCGTGTCCTGGGAATGTTTGAAGGGCTCAAGACTTCTTCGATTTCAATATACCGCAATTGCAGCATGTAAACAATACTAAAATTCGACGAAGTTCAAAATTCGTCCCTCGCATCCAAGCACCGGTGGTGGTCCAGAACAAATGGAACTGTCAAATGCAGTTGTATTGACTCCGAGGCAACGGGAAACAAGAAATTCCTTCGCTGCAATAGGTACGCGAAGATGGGATACTATGCCCGTGAATGTATGGCGCCGCCCCGGCAACACGCAGTCAGCAGACCGGCCAGTCCACTGGCAGTCGACATCAACATGACATCCTTCTGATGATAAAAAACGCACAGAATCAGTAGGTCGGGTGCCCTACTGAAAAGGTTATCTCACATGCCGGCATCGGGCCCGAGAGGATATGAGCCCCTGACGGGACAATGTCCTGTCATGAAATATAGGGTGAAGAGAAACCTCTAATCACCATGAAGATTAGACCGCCAGAAAACGATATCACCATGCGCGCTTTGTTCGACACAGTAGCGGCGAACGATTTTGGCTTGATGCAGTGTCAGCGAATGTCACTGCCGCACAAACAGCGCGAATATTCGTTAACACGGTATTCCGTTGACACGGTATTTCGTTTGCACGGATTGCCGGAAAACATAGTCTCGCATCGATATCCGAGATTTACAGGACGTTTCTAGGAAGAAACGTTCTCGCTATTTGGAACGCAGTTGAAGATGTCAACTGCGAATCATCCGGAAACGGATGGGCAAACAGAACGCGTTAACCGCGTTCTCGGAGGGTGCTGCGTTCATACGCGCATGCCTTCGAACAGTGGAGTGACTTCTTGCCGCTCACTGAGTTTGCAATCAATAACTCGGTGCATGCTTCCACAAAGCATACACAGTTCTACGCGAATGCCATGAGGCATCCACGAACCCCACCTTTACTTGGCGGTACGCCAAATCTCAGTGGGGGGGCGCTCAAAGTTTGAGCGAGTCGATGCGCAAGTTGCAACCGCAACTTGCTTAGAACTCGACGAGTCTTCTACGATTACTACAGTAGAACCACAGCCAGATCCAGTTGACACTGAAGCTGCATATGAAGAATAGGTGTCTGCAGCAATAGCTGCAGACAACGAAGACAGTCTCCCTACTGCTAATATAGCAGTAAATGATTTTGTATTACAGCTTGACGCTGTAATACGCTACGTGAAGATGCACTTGCCTCTGCTTTTGGCAAGCAGAAGCAAATGCAGACAGAAACGGAAGGAAAAACACGAGCTCCTTTCGGAAAGGCGAATTAGTTTTACTGTCGACAACTAATTTTCCTATACATGCAATTAGCAACTTCCATACACGGAAGTTGCTCCATAAATTCATTGGACCATTTAAAGTCCAAAGTGTAAAAGGGAATTCCTATACGTTGGACATTCCCCCGGCAATGCGCCTTCACCCAACGTTCTACGTTGGGAGGCACAAGCCGTATCTTCCGTCTCCGTCTTACGACGAGATGCATCCCCACGGCGAATGCTGTGCTTTTTCAAGTCTCCCAAAAGAGACTTGTAATCGATTTCCAACCGATCGTGAGCAGCGCCGAGAATATTCGTCTCGGCCTTGTTCCGCTCGAGCTCTGCCTTTTTGGCGATCAAGCTCGACCAGCAAAATATCAGTCTTCTGCTGAAGGGCAACGTGAGCACCCAGAATGTCGTGAATCTCTTCACGAAGAGAACGATATGTCTTTACAGAATGAGACATATCGCCGCTCAAACAAGATAGCCTCTTCTCGAGACTGCGGAGCTGTGAACCATGATCCGCAAAACAACGACGGCGAGGGAACCATTAGCCCCCGCCGCCCCTGATTGATAATCAGGGAAATAGACGTTAAATTCTCGAGCGCTTGATTTGGAAGCGCTCGGCTCCCTATAAGAAGAGGTAGCGTACCGAGCACTTGGTACGCTAGTTGGGATACTCCCAAGCGTTTGAGTATTGGGAGCCGATCAAGATTCTGAGGGCTGACGCCCCTCATCTCCTGAAGGAGTTTGAGGAGGGCATTTCTCCTCAAACTCGAAATTCGAGCAAGCACCAAAACTATGTAGGCGTTGGTGCATTCAGGACATCGATTAAGCCCTTAATCTTGGAGGGTACGGTGAAACCATCGTACCTCCGCAACTCCATCTTGCTAAACGAGGAGCGCCCCATGGACAATAAGGGCAGCTGAGATGAGAAGGGACACTACTGTTTATCCCTTCTTTGATGCAGGTGTAATGGAATAACTCCCTTTTACGTGTATGCGAGTGCTTTAAAAGCGCTCGCGCATTACGTGAAATCGCTTCACGTAATCATCGTGACCTTTGTTGTAGTTCTCAACAAAGGCATTCCAGTTTTGGGTAAGGATGTCCTTATCGTCCCTGTTCTTTCGCAACCCTTTTCGGGTTCGCGTAATAAAGAACCTGGAAGAAAAAGTCGATAAAGTACAAACGTCTATCGTCTGTACTTCTATCAAAGTTATGTTCACCGATGTCTCCACAGGCATTCCAATACGTTGATGTCAAACAACGTATATTGTCAGTCGCGCTTGTGAGGACCACCACTGTAGCCCACGTTGGGGTCCAAAACCCCAATCCGTACCGAACATGCGGTTTCGTACGATCAGACGACCCAGCAGTGGCATAAGCCACTTCTGTCCGATGTTTTTTGGTAGGCGGAGCGCTACCTGCTCTAATCAAGTCAACCTCTCGACCAGGCGAATGTCGAGGACCAGGTGGAGCTTTCCGCTTTTCCAACCACCTATGGTAAGAGACATCGCTGTCGTAAACGATAGCGTTAGACTCCATTCCGGCATCGCTCTTAGGCGACAAATTTCTAGCGAGTTTACACTCGCTAGACGGCTTGCGGAGGACAGCGACTTCCTCGGAGTCGGAGCTGTCTCCGAACATCGACGAAGCCTTCTTTGCCACCCGCCATTGGTCAGGTGTCAATGTGTAAGATGCTGCCTTACCAACATCTTCAGGCCCCCATTTTGATGCTGCGTCAGCAGGATCTGTATCTTGATTCGCTAGTTCTCGCGGTCTATCTGCATTTGACGCTGCGTTTGCGGCGTCACTGCCTGATTTGGACACCTCAGCAATGGATTCAGAGGCAGACTGCTTCCTTCGTGTTTTCAGCAGCGCTCTTAAGAGCGCCATCGCGTGTCTCGACCATGGCATACTTGGCTGTAATGATTAGTTTGTAAAACAAATGTTTTGACCAACAAGTGCCACCAATCGATTGGCCAATATTAAATCTTATTATTGGTCAACCACGTTAAGTGGGGGTGATGTAATGGGGTACCATTACATCAGTGTTAATATCATTGTTTAATTTTGACGCATTGTCTGAAATGTGAATATTGGATTATAACTTATTATAATCCACAAGGAATTTCGATTCGGATGTAAATACCGAATCCAAGAGGGGATCTAATATTAAGAGTATTATTAGATCAGTTTTACATTACATGTTTGTATGATTAGTTTAGATTTAATTATAGTAACTTTTCATAATATATTCACTCTTAAACTTACCGTCTTGCAGCCACGTGTCTTGGATATATATTTTACTATACAACTAAGGGACTATTTTATTAGCTTAAATAGTCTGCACCTAAGCTTAATACTGAAAAAAAACTATCGAGGAACATTTATAAATTTATTCCTTATTCTAATTTGACGCTTCCTCACCTGCAATTTTACAGTGTAAGCCAGTGACAGCTAGCCTGTTACACGCACTCAGGAAGTCTATGAGGAATAGATGCGCTTGCGGTTTCTTATGTCCCATCACCGCTCGGCATTCGTGTTTGTCTTCAAATCTTTCCCGGCTTTCTATAAACGCCAGCGTTCCTTGCGCGGCAAATTTCGCTCTTACTTCCAGCTTCCATATAGCACAGTCTTCAGCGCCCGTCAACTCAGGTAATCGAATATCTCGACTGGTGCCATTTCTTCTTCCGATTTTTCTCCTTGATATAAGGGCGTTTTGCCCGATATTCGGCGTATGCATAGGAAGATCCCGTCGTTGTACTTAAAAATCCACTTGACTCGTGTTGGTGAAAAGCGACACTGTCAAAGGGGGTCGATCCGATTATTTGTTTTTGTTCTCCGGGTTTTTCTCCGGTTTCGGGTTTGACCAGTGGTCCCGACCAATCCGCATGCTCATAACCTGTTGGGTTTCGGTATTTTCAGATGTAGCCATATTCAGCTAGTAATGACTTAAATCGTACTTAGCCGTAGTTAAGTAGTGACCTGTCACTAAGTGTGCACTTCTGTAGGTTTATGCCGTATGGCAGAGGAAACGGAAACCCGTCACGGTCGGTACCTGAATGGCGCCGAGGACTCAAGGTAAGGTCGTAAGTGGGTGTCCTGCATTTCTACTTTAGTGTGTTAGCACTCTGCGCTCCACCTGTGAGATTGCCAACTGGCACATCACCCTGCACGCCCTTCTCTATATTAGATGTTTAGTTTAACACGAATATATATGCATATACAAATTCCTAGATATATAAGTTGAAGTTGCCTTCACTGCATATAGCGGCACGCCCTGCGTCTTGGGTGTTTCTTTTTCGTAACTGTTGTATACCTTCAGTAGCTTGGTCGCATCCGGTATCCGGATATCGAACAGTCTTCCTAGCGATCGCTGACTGTTTGGAACCTTCATCTGAACTTAAGTACTCTGAATCTGCTTTCGTGATATATAAGACATTGAATTATCGGGTGCACGCATACGGTAGGTAGCCCAGCCCTAGAGCCCAGCAACTGGAACAAATGACCCACCTCAACAAGGATGGACATTATCTTGTAGTACTTCGGCTCTGAAAATTGATTTTCATCCCAAAGTCTTTTATTAGCATCACTTCATGTTGACGGTCTCACAGACGTTGATTAAGCCCATAACAAAAACCGGATTCAACTCCCTTCCAACAGTTGATGTACACTGTTTCAGTACGCGTCACGCTATATCTGTATGTGCTTCAGAATCCTATTTTTGAGACATCTGTAACGCCTGCATTTCTAATTTGAGAATGTTCATATTGTCGCGGCTCAATAAATGGCTCCCAGTCCACCAGCGACGTGTTGTGATATCGCGCCGAGATTTCGACACTAGCATCCACGACGTAGTCTATCAAGTATTCCACTTAATTTACACAGTGCATCTTTTATCATTAACAGAAACGTTCATCACTGGAATGCAAATCACTTTGTAAACGGCAGAGTAACATGCGATAGACGAGGGCATTTTAAATTCAGTACTACTATAACAGCATCGCATAGCGAAAACGGTTGACATTTGGGGACTGGCTCCGACATCTTTGACGAGAAATTTCCATGGTCGGAATGCGATCTTACTTCTTGATAACGCATCGAGCCACTACGTTACGCACAAAGTGCAAGAATGTAAAGTTATAATTATTAATACGGCGCTGAAACCCCAGCCGTTGGACTCAGTTATAAGTGACGAATCGCTAACAATACACTGATATAATTCATCTTTGTGAATTTCAATGTACTGAGATTGGTGAACCTCCAATTTGATGCAGAAATAATTTGCTCGTTCAAGGCGAGGTACAGACGGAAATTGGTCAATGGCTGCTAGAAGCTTTGCATGATCGTGTCAAGCGCAAAACCAAAGTCGACACGGTTCGCTATACTAAGCTGGGAGTTCCCTACCCAAGTCATTCGCAATCGCTGGCTCCTCTGTAATACAGTGGACCTTGTCACGGCGGCATTTTTGGGCCAGGAAGACGTGTACCAAGGGTATACTGAATTGTCTGTTGAAACGGAGCTAGCCAGCCTGTTGAAAAGGATTAATTGCAGCGGTCCAGTCACTGATTACATCAACGTTGATCTGAAACTGACGAGGACAATGTCGAGACACAGGTCGACGTTGTCAACGGCAGCAGATATAGCGATTGTGGTGATGAACCCCTACTGCCATCGGCTGCTCTTTTCTGTTGCGTCGAACTAGATGTTTTTATGGCTCACCGTGTAAAATGTGACAACGATGTGGAAACATTTGGACGAGTCACAGATTTCATTCATACACAGTGCACTCAACGCAAGACGCAGACCACCATTACTTCAGTACTGTTAGGATAGAGTAGAGACCCATATGTGAGAAAATCTCCACCCTTTCTCGAGAAAACCTGAGGTTCGGCACGACCTCTTAAAGTAACCAGGCGATCGTGTAGAGCATTGGACGCCTCCTTCAGCTTGTCTGCCTCGTGGTCGAAGAACTGGTTCGGAGAGAACGCACCGGTATTAATGCCGGCTTGTTTAAGCTAGTCGAACAGTCCTCTAATAAGAGTCAAGTGACCACCAGAGGTGGATGAGGGAGAGACGGAACTTTTAATCCACCTATAATTTT
>MIQA02023829.1:0-62701 GCA_001887855.2 Sclerospora graminicola
AGATCTTTCGGGTTTGCTTCCAAACCTTGGATCGACACGTTATGGCCGAGGTAAGCGACCTTGGGTTGACCCCAGAAACTCTTGACCACACTGATCGACAAATTCCAGCGCTCGCAGGTGTTCAGAAGTCGTTCGACCTTATCGCATAGCATATCCCAGGATGTTGCTGTGACCAAGATATCATCTATGTATGATCGCCTTCCCAACACTGATCGGCCCTGATCTTGGTCTGGTTCACCTTCCGTAAACACATCATGTAGATCGGTGGCTTCCCGATCGGCACTGATCTGGAAATACCCATAGAGAGCATTGTCAATCAGCCTCTGATAGATCTGTGGGGCATTCTTTAATCCAAACGGCATCTGATTCCATTCAAAAAGTCCGAAAGGTGTAACGAAAGCCGAGATCTCTCGAGCGCGATCAGTAATCGAAACCACCCAGACACCACTGGCCATATTCAGCGAACAAAACCATAAAACTTTATCCAGATCTTCTAATAAATCGTTGATCAGGGGCATCGGATAGACCATCAACTTCGTGAGGCGATTCACCATTCTATAGTCGATACACAATCGAATATCGACCCCGTTTTTCTTTATCACAATCACGATCGGTGATGCCCACTGCGATGTTGATGGTCGGATGATTTTTGTACTCAACAAGCCCTTGATCAAATCGGATAACTTTTCCCGGTATTGAGGTGCAACTTTACGACAACGTTGAGCGATCGGCCTCGCATTTCCCACGTCTATATCACAAACAGCTCCGAATGCGGCTGGGGTAGGGCGTTACCTTTCCCCATCAGTAAGTGGCGCCTTTTCCAGATGATCTTCTTTAGCTGATCGATCTGCTCGGGAGTGTTCACTTCGGGATCACCGACCTGTAGATCTTCCATGGTGACTTCTGGCATATTGGGCGATACCTCCGGTAAAACGGCCATCTGCTTCTCGATACCTTCAATGTACTGATCGCCACCTTCGTGTATACACACTTGCTCGTCCACCTGATCTGCCTTTTTCTGATCGGTGTCATCTTGAGTCGCTCCTTGTACGTCACTCGACTGATGGTCTACTTCGGATTCACCTTCCTCCGTAATGACTTCGACAGATTCATCCTCCTTTTCCTTCTCATGATCGTTCTTGAACTCCTCACTGTCATTTCCGCTATCTGGGTCCGTTGTTTTCGGTGAGCCGGGCCTAATAATACTCAATATCTGTGGACCTTCTTTGACCCGGCTTTCCCTTGTCGCTTCGATCGGTGGCCTCCTGATCAGCAGCTTGGTCGGCGTAGAATATTCCGGCTTCTCGACCATAGGTGAGGTATCTTCATCCGCTAAGTCTTCGTCACTAATCAGGTCTGTGGTGGCTTGATAAGCCAGATTCTGCCATTCAATATATCTTCGTGATCCCACTGAGACATACCCAATCTGCCGAGGTACTTTCCCTTCGGGTAACCACATCCCTAGGATCATGTCTTCGTGAACGATTAGCGGCTGATCAGATATATTCGTAACCCTGATGTAACTTGATCTGCCGATACCCTTAACAAACGTTGGTACACATCGCTCACAACAGGTTAGCCACAATTTCTGTTGCCAATCGCTCGGCCGAATCATCACGTCGACCGATCGGGCCACCTCGATGTTTTCGTACTGACCCATTTTAAGCATCCGCACATGAGTACCATATAAAGGGCGTCGGCCGGATAACTGAATCTGCACCTCATCCGGCAGAGTCAGGGTTCCATGAGACAGGTCGAGCCGTATACCGACTGGTACCATGAAATCCATTCCCAATATCGCGTCTTGACCGGCTAACCGGCCAACCCAAGCGTTGAAATAGTAGACCAGGGAGCCTGCCAAAGTGATTTTAACACGTCATCGCCCTTCCGTCATGTACGCACTTTCGCCGATCCCAACGCATTCTTGCCTCTAGGTACTGTCTATACTACTTCCCATCTTACGAGCCAAGGCGGAGTCGATGATCGAGACTTCTTCTCCAGAGTCAAATAGAATAGTGGCATTTTCGTTGTTAATCTTCCCATTAGCTTTTTGCTTGTTTAAACCACTTGTCGGGAGAGTGATACTTCCAGTATCCTCGGGACTCGCCGGGCAGTAGATCCAACTCCATGATCACGTCCGAACGGGAATATTCATCCACTCTGAGACTGTGAATCGGACATCGATCGATGCAATTTGAATTAGAACATGTATTGTCGGTTATCTCCTTTTCCTCAAACTTATCTCCGCTACCGACATATGCATAAATGCAGAACGTAGATCGCTCGGCTCGAACCAGATTCCAACCTGGCGAGCGATCTAGTTTAACATCTTCTCGACATCTGGTGGAAGCATGCCAGCATGTTTAGTCGGCACATACCACTTGCGCATCAGATTGAAAAATTCTTCAATAGGGCAGGCACCGGCGTCGTGAATCTTCCCACAGGTTTTACATAAAAAAAATGATCCGAAGGGTGACCTTTACGATCACATTTTCCACACGTAATTCTTTTCCAGCAATCACGATCTCCATGTCTGGCCAACCCACAATGCACGCATTTCTTGCGAGATCGGACCTGATCAGGTTGAGCCCCACCAGATTTTCGTCCATCCATGCCGTTAATCGATGATCTCGGACGGTATACTGGCTCCATCGTAAAGATATGACAATACTGTTCCTCATCCGAGCTTAAACTTGATTGACCACTTTCCTCTTCCGAACTGGAACTGTCTGATTCCTTCGTGATCATCCGAATCGCTCTGGCTGGTCGTGCCGCTGGTATCTTGCCCTGGTCCGGATGTGGTTTCGACCGGTACCGGTTCGATCCTACCTCGACCTTGGGTTGTCGACTTTTGGCTCGCTGCAGCGTTCTCAGAGTTAGTTCCAATTGCTCCGAATCCTTTATACGGAGCAGGGTTAGCTGATCAGCCAGATCACGATTATCCAGAGTGCCAATAAAGTGTTCGACATGCTCGCGAGCTATATCCGGGTGTCGTGGGTCCTTGATCGGCATTTTCGCGCGTAGACCAGCAACATTCAACCGATGTAAGTACTCGATCGGCGTCTCGTCGGATCTTTCTTCATGTGGTAGTACTGTCTAGCGACAGACACCCCGAGTTGCAATACTGTTCTTCAAACTCTTCACACAAACGAGGCCACTTCAAACGCACTTCTCGACTCAGCTGTTTAAGCCAGTTCTTGGCCGGACCTTTCATTAGATCAGCGAAGATCAGACATCTTTCACCTTCCGGTGTCTTGTCTCTCAGAAAAGCTGATTTCGTCCGACTCAGCCAAGCTCTGGCCTGATCATCATCCATATCCTTGCCGGTAAAATCTTTCAATTCCGAGATCGCGGACATTCGCACTCGGGTGATCGTTCCGGAATCACTGTCAAATGCCTGCGCGGAGGCCATATTCGCCCTACGAGGCATCTCAATATCCAGATCATCCGGATCGAAATGCTGACTGATCTCGCCTTCTGACTCCATGTCCACATCACTACGTGGGGGTGATCTGTGAAATCGATCTTGGTGACCGACCTGGCATATCGATCGAACAATTCCGGCTGATCGGACTGATTCCATATCCACGTCCACGGGTTTCTTGACCGGTTTCTCAGCGGATTGATTCATGTTTGATGCTGATCGCCATGGTTGTCCTTGCCCAGGTGTGTACTGAGGTAATCCATATTGTTCACTCGCAAATCGGTTCATCATAGTCGCGAACATGGTTCTCATTTGTTCTGGGACCTCCGGCATGTTGGTATGGTCACCGCTGGGAGTCGGATTGTTCTGCGGAACTTCTTGAGAATCTTCAAAACTATCGTCCGATCCGACTCGACCAGGTTCAGGCTTCCTTTTCCTGTTCTGTGACTCGATCTTGGGGTTGATCTGCTTAATCCTTTTCGGGCCCAACGTCATACGCGTTATTCCAACCGAGGAGTCGGTGGAGGCCGCTCCAGATTGTGATGACGATTGATATATCGACTCAATATCCATAGGATATTCAACCAACTGAGATCGGTGCGAAGGATCCGCGATCGGCGACTGGACCACTGGGTTCGCCCCTAGTAACGAGGCAAGGTGATCATACAGAGTTGTCATAGCTTCTCTGATCGTCCCTTGATCCAGATCGAACAGCATATTCGCGTCGAAGGCACCAGTAGTGAAGCCGACTTCGTCGATCTGCGCCAAGAGGTTCCTGATCAGATCAAGTTGACTGCCTGTGATCACCGGTCTGGTCGCTCGACCTTCAAGCTTCCCGATGATCTTAGGTTTAATGATCTTCATCACTCGGTTGGTAGCTAGGAACTTGTGAAACTCTCGAAGATAGAACAAACGTTCTACATCTTGAACGGTAGTCTTCTCAGCTGGTTCGGTCTTCTCTTCATCTTCTTCGAAGATCTTCGGTTTCGGTTTCACATATTTTTTAGGTGGATCATATTGATCCGCCCCTATGTTTTTTCTTCCTTTTTCCATTTTCTTTTTATGCATAGGATCGAGGCCAGCACCTCGATCCTTTCCCGGGTTATAGTTAGTTTCACTATAACCCCGGATCGGCCCCGATCGGGGCCATGTGGGGAGTTGTTTAATCTTTATTTTCGACCTGGAACTCCACTGGACCAGGACGACCATCGCTTCCTTTAGGTTTGGACAGCATCGGAGGCGATACGCCTTCCTCCAATACACTCGAAAAATCCACTTTGATTTTCACATCTTTTTCATCATCAAAGGAATTACGGTGATATCCTGAGTCACCAAGTGATCCGGGCACGCGCACCATTGTGGTGGAGCCGATTTCCAAATCCATGACCGAAGTCTTGGGTGGAATCCGGATACCCACTGGCCCGGACGACCAACTATCGGAGGGGGTACTCCGTCGATCCTGATCAGCATCAGAATCAGATGAATCACCATTATGGTGACTGATCTGATCCTCCCGGTCATCTGGCCGGTCTTCATGCGCGTCAGGATCTATGTTTATCTTCATCTCACCTTGTGTACCCGTTGATCGGGGGTGGTTACACTCACTTAGGTGGACTCGGTGACGAAAACGATGATCTTGATCAGGTCGGAGGGGATGACCTTCTCGAGACGGGGGGTGTCCTCGGGTGGAAATCTTCACCGGAGAACGGGTTGGGGTCGATACTTAATCAGTATCTAGGCACTGATCAGGAAAGTTCGTCTGATCAGGCCAGCCAATGAGAGAGAGATAATAACGAAACCAAGAAAACGCGATCAAACCACGATCTTCCACAGTAATCCACAAACGTTATCTCCACAAAACCTTTTCCAATATTATTGACGTGTTCCAAACACGTGTGCGTTGAGGGTGAGGTTCGATCACCTAAAACAAACCCGTCGGGGGCCTTCCGGTAAGCCAAAATGCGTCTAAGCGCGTCTTAACCGGGAAATAGTTGAGCAAGAGGGGACTAATCAACCCTGTGCTCCCAATGACCGCAACACGTGGCGGAGCGACTCTTTGCTTTAGGGGGAAAATCAAAACCTGTTATTATATATGCAATGTCCTATACCTGTGTACCGTACACCAACTCATGCCTGACTTATACTTCGAACCTATTTACTTCGTCGCACGGTTGCGTAGCACCACCTTGCCCATCCTGGCTGCACCTTCAAGCTGATCTGTACCACTTCTGCCCTGATCACGACCCGACTCCTAGAAAGATCTTCAACCCATCCCGATCTTCGATAAACGACCTTGAAACCACTTGAGATCTGCTCTTCTAACACTTGTCCACTTCGTATCCAGCCCGACTTAACCGAGAACTCCCCTTGCCTTCGCATTTAAACGCCGGTTTGAGGCTGATCAGCCCCGATCACGATCGGCATAGCGATCAGCCGAGTGATCAGGCAGTGATCAGGGCGATCAGCCCTTGATCACCTCGGGAACCCTCTGAGTCACCATCGCAACGACTTTATTCATCTGTTCAGCCATACTTCCGACCTTCATACCCTGTCGGGGCAACCATATAACACCGATCTCGGCTGATCAGGCCTGATCAGGCCTTACCACGTCATCCTCGGACAAACCCATAGATTATCATCATTCACACAGTCTGTCACTCCACATGCCCGACTTCATTCCACATCTAATCTTCATTGCTCGGGCATAATCAGCCGATCAGGCCGTAACTTCGTGTCATGATCAGCTTCAACCACTCGCTTTACATCCACGGGAACTCCACTTAGTAATTGTGATAACGATCATGATGATCGTGATCTCCATCGCTCCATCAGTGTCTGGGACTGGGCGTAATGATAGTACTTGGCTGATTTCTTCACATCGTGAATACCCGTTGTCCGCCATCTTTTCATCATAACTGTGATCAGCCTTTTCCCACCCATCAACCGTCATATGTTGATGGGTGTTCCATCGTCACCAATCAACGGTGATGTGTGGTCCACTTCGTTCTCTACATTTTCTGATCGCTTTACCACAGTAACTCTATACTGGTGACTAGATCGATCAAGGTATTGTCTAGGTGATCTAGTCTGGCTTGGTTATCGTCCGCGAACGGGTTAGACGGAAGACTGGGGCGATGGGCAGCGATGTTATCTCAGTGGACTTTGGAGATCATCAAATGCACCAAGGGTGAATAAGCAATTCTCGGTACGCTAGCAGCCAGTATCACACCCCGATCAGAAGTCGATGAAGCCCTGGTCGAGGTCGCACCTAGGAAACAACCAAGAGAATCAATCATTATACCCCCACCGATCGTCGGCTCGGAGGAGAATCTGATCGTGGTAAGTTTCGACGGATCAGCGAGCGTGAAGAAAGGCGTAGGGGTGTATAGCGCGTTGTTGTGGAAATTGCCGGAATGGACTGTCATATCTGCTGGTTCAGACTATACCCCTGGCATCACAGTCAATGAAGCCGAATATCGTGGTCTGCTGCTAGGTTTGGATCTCCTGCAAGAGCAAACGATCGGAAGAGTAATCATATCTGGTAATTCGGCAGATCACTGGAGAAAACGGTTGCAAGGCACCGCGTCTGAAGTTGTTGAATGATCGTGTTATGAAAGCTCTACGTAGAAGGCCAAGTCATGACCTCTTACATGTGAAACGCGATTGGAACCGGAGTGCAGATCACCTAGCCACGATGGCCATGCGTGATCAGACTGGATCGATAGCTACCGATAAAGCATTGCTGGAGGAATTGTTCGAGATCAATAGGCTGCCCGAGCTGATTCATGCGGAAGATAAACAGGCAGCACCAAAGGTCTCGATCATGACAAGATCACGAGCCAGATCAACACCTAGCAGGCCGCTCTCTCGAGAAAGCCTAACAGAAGAAATAGTACAGGAGATGCGGATTGAAAGAATTCTCAATGCACAAGACGAAGAAAAATGGATCGTTGATTTGAAGGCTTTTCTGAATGGAGATTTGGAGAAATTGAGCCAGAGTGAAGCAAAAGACTGTGTTAAGATCGCGTCCAACTACGAGATCGACGAAAATGATCTATTGTTTTACTATATTCAAGCTGATCAGGCCGACGCAGATCTGGACCGATCAGCAAGACTTGTGATTTCGGAGACCTTACAAGCAGATATTTTGCATCATTATCACGTCAGTTTAGAGGGTGGTCACCAGGGTGTGGGTCGGACATACCACAGGATTCGCAAACATTTCCACTGGAGAGGTCTATATCGAAGTGTTTAAAAGTTTGTCGAAACGTGTACGGATTGCGAAACCGGGAAGGGTATGCCAAACATCCGGGGTAGATCACCTGGAAATATCCAGGCGACCTACCCTTTCCAAGTGATAGCGATGGATCACATACCGTCCCTGCCGAAATCGTTCAAGGGCAACACAGAGTTGCTGATCTGGACTGATCTGTTCACGGGATTGGTGATCGCGAAAGCGGGATCTACCCGAACAGCCCAACAAGTCGCCTGCAGTTATGAGGAATGTGTCTTTAGGCGGTTTGGAGCAAGTGAGGTGATTAGGCACGATCGGGAACCAGGTTTCATGGCCGAAGTTTTTCGATCATTCGATCAGATGCTTGGTCAGAAACAAAGCGCGACCATGGCCTACCGTCCGCAGGCAAACGGTAAGACCGAGCGTATGGTACAGACGCTAACCAGAGCTATTACGATGTATGTCGCGGA
Source organism: Sclerospora graminicola (assembly GCA_001887855.2). Classification (NCBI taxonomy): domain Eukaryota; phylum Oomycota; class Peronosporomycetes; order Peronosporales; family Peronosporaceae; genus Sclerospora; species Sclerospora graminicola. The sequence continues at coordinate 8,129 of MIQA02023829.1, forward strand.
TTCTGCTCAACAAGATTAGGATGAGTATGCAGAGAGACTGGTGTTTGCGTTTAATTCTTCTTTCGATCGGATCAGGGGAGATACTCCGTTTTACTTGGCGTATGATTGGGACCCCCGATCTACTATCGAATCGGTGATACCCGTCGGATGTACCCGAGGTCGAGATCGCGAAGCTCGTCGATGGCGTATGGGACTCCAGCGCCATTATCAACATGCGCGGGAACAAGTGAATGAACGACTCCAGAAGACGATCCAAGAGAGAGCTGTTCGGAATAACGATCAAGCCGATTCGCATAATATCGAACCGGGATTAAGGGTATGGCTTTATTTGGATCGTGTTAAATAAGGATACACCCGGAAGTTAGCACACCTGTGGCATGGACCTTTCCGTTGATCTGAATTGATCGGCGATCATGCTGCTCGGTTAATCACAGCTGGTACCGATTACGGAGTTTTCCTGATCGTCCACTTGTCGAAGCTGAAGCTGGTCCGGGAATACCCCGATCGCCCAAAAACCACGTTGTCATCCGATGATCAGCCAAGGTTTGACTTCGACGAGGCTCTCTTGCCCGAAGAGAGTTGGGAAAGAACGTTGGATCAAAATGAATTTGAAGTTGAGAAGATTTTGGATACCCGATCAGGCAAGAGGACCCGATTTGGTCGAACCCATCGTGATTACTTGGTTCAGTGGAAAGGTTACGACGATTCAGCGTGGGTAGATGAACGGGATCTGAACTGTGGAGCTTTGCAAAGGGAGTTTGAACGTGATCGGGTGAGACGAAACCGATTTGGAGTAATGCAAACTCACGAAGAAGGCAACCAGGAGTCTCAATAGTCTAAGTTGACATATTGTGATGGATCAGCCAATGTTAATGGTCAAACAAGTGGAGATCAAGCTGATTGAGCTGGTTCAGAGTCAATGGATATATACACATAATTCACGAAAACTACATTCGCATGCATATGAACGATCGACATACAAGATGAATATAGTGCTGGAACCTGGAGATGAAGTGTGGATATGGAACATGAAAGTTATCAGAAAGCTATCGTGATATATTAATGATTAAGAAGAGAATGAAACGAAAGCTGGTTATCACGATAATTATGGCCATACTTCTCGCGCAGACGGGAGATCTTGAGCGCCGGATGATCCATGGGGCTTGATCGGTACTGGTTCCGCCAGGGCCCTTGACGATCAGCAAAGTCCAATGCATCGCGCAACGTGCCGATCGGAGTCGGGTGCCCACGACCAGGATACCACTCCCCGCCGTCAGCCTTGATGCCTCGCACTTCCGCCCGGCGAACAGGCAGATGCAGCACGGCAGGAAACAAGAAAACGTCCAAGTCGTATTCGCCGCGCTGGATCCCATCGACCACATAGTCGCAGATCACGGCCCAAGCAGCTCCGGCTTTGATGCGTCGGCGATTACGAACATGATAATAATGCTCAAGCCACGCGTTCTTACGCATCGTTGCTGTGATCGGGAAATGGTGAGTTGCCTCCCATATCGCCTGAACATGTTCCTGATAATACAAGGCCAGGTGTCCCTGCAGATCAACAAACCAGGGGCGATCAGGAAAGTCCAACCCGGATATAGTCGTCATGAGGATATCCCAAGGCTCTGAATCGATCAAAAGTTTGATGGCCCCAGGTGTCAGCACATCAGATTGCCATTGCGTGTCCTTGGGCGCCAGCGACCTGATCGGGAAAATCCACCCTAGTGGACGGGACCACAAGCGAGGGACGAGTTTGTGTCTTACCGAAAGAACCAGACGCGTTAAATCCCATACCTGATCGGCACTTCAGGGTCGTCGGGTCGTCATATGAGCCTTCGACGGTTTGCCCTGCATAACGACGTATAGATCCATGAACCTCTCATTTGGATCATAACTATAGTCGTCTTGCTCGATCGCCGATTTGTCCGCTGGAATGAAGACGCCAGTGAAGTTGGGCGGTCGGGTGGTCAGCGTCGTACCGGCGGACGGAGGAGCGCTAGAAGCAGCCGGAGCCGGTCGCTTGTCTTCCAGATCATCTTCGTCATCGCCGTCGGAGTCAAGCAAAGCGACGGCCCGGGTCAGCGAAGTCGATCCCGACGAGTCCGCCACCGGAATTCGACGATCAGCCCTGCGTGATCGGGCCAAAGCAGTTAGCGTCCTTTCATCCAGATCTGTCGACTCGTCGTCGGAGTCAGCAATGAGACGAGAGCGCTTGGCAGGAACCATCTTCTTCTTGGATGAGCTTGCCCATTTACGATTCGCCGAACTCAAGACTGATGAGACCGATCTCGAGGCTAGCGGCGAACGGAAAGGAGTGGACGCCGAAGCCGCTGCAGTGCTGATCACGGGCTGATCAGCAGCATGGATCGGCGAAGAAGCGGCGGAGAAGGTGGGCGATGGCGGGGCAGATCCAAGAGGCTTATACGACGGTGTCCCAGACGAAGCAAGAGAGCTGATCAGCTCAGGGAATCCCTGCAAAGCCGTCCAAAGCGACCCCGAATCAGCGCTCGGGTCGGTCCACCTGTCCATGGTCTGGAGTGCGATCTTCCTCAAGTCGCCATGACGTTGGGTCCAGGCGCGCTCATCGAGCTCTAGGGTTTCAAGCTTAACCCGAGCAAGATTAAGCTCGCGCCGGCGATCTTCAGCTTCCTTCTGGTTCTCGCTCAGTTTTGAATGTTGGCACGGACGATACTCGAATCAGAAAGCTATTTCACCAAGAGCTGAACCTGTTCATCCGTGTGACGCATCTCGACTTCCAGACGCTCCACCTCCTCGGCGGTACGGATTTTGTTCCGAAGTAGCTGATCATGGTCGCGACGGTGGTCATCGAGCTGTTGCAAATGACCCACCATCTCGACCATCGAACACTTCATCGCCTCGATGCGCTCGTCTGGAAGCAAGGATACAAAAAGTTATATACAGATCGCAGAAGAAACAGATGGGTTGGACATACCTTGATAGCGGACAGTAACAGACAGCGAGCGAATCATCGATTGCAGAGAAGTGACAGCATCCGAAGGCTTGGAGACGCGCAGAGCAGCGAGATCAGCAGACAACTGATCACGCTCAACTGTCAAACTTTGAACGCGGTTCGTCATGTCCAGCAGATCTTGATCAAGTTTGGCGCGACCCAGTCGTAAAGTCGACAGCTGGCTTGCCAGGTCGGCAGAATCACACTCCAGAGTATCGATGACGACCCGACGATCAAACAACTCGGCTTTAAGCGTCCGGTTAGCATCGTACAGGGAAACTAACTCAGGAATTGCGCTCTGGAGCCCCAACCGCAATCGGTTAGCCTCCATGGACCCCAGCGTGAGCGAGCCCGTTCCCTCCACCAGACGAGCCAGTTGCTCCAAGTAATTGACGAGGCGACTCGGAGAAGGCCGAGCAGGAAAACTCAAAGGCGGACGATAGGAAGCAAGGGTCATCGTGGGTGAGATGAGGCTGGTCGTGATCATGGCCGCGGTCGTGATCAGGGAAGTCGCAGGACTGGTTGAACTTGGCCCTGGAGATGAGACAATGGTCGGAGAGGCAGCCGAGGAGGTAGGAAGGAAAGAGGAGGTCGTCTTGAATCAGACATGGCTGGTCGCTAAACAAACAAGACCGCTCAAACGGAGCCATTTTGTTTCAGCAGACGAGATGAATTGGTCAAAAAACTGATACAAATTGATTAGGTATATCAGTATTGGCATCAATAAAAATTATTAGATTATATCTATTACCGTTTACTTCTACATATTTCCTTAGTAACTCACTTTTCACCAAATTTATATTTAATAGAATGAAACCCCAAATATGCACTTCAGAATTTTCTAATATGGGAATGGGGTCAAAATTTGCGTTTTCTGGTAGTATTACAAATTGTTTAAAGTTTTTTAAAAGCTACAGAAAACGTCATATAAATCAACTGTTCTAGGAGAAGTTCTTGTGCATGAAGATTCTAAAATCCGTGAAATTATTACAAATTGTGATCGACTAATATCGCTCTAAGAGGGAATTCAGAAATGGATGAGTCGAACTGCAGTCGTTGCGCGGCTGCAGTTAGGCCCAGGGGCGGCTGTGGTAAAGCGATCTGAAAAATGTTGAGAATAAGGTGGACTACACATGACCGTTGATTGGTGACGATGGGAACACCCATCAAGATGAGACAGTTGATGGGTGGGACAGGCTGATCGCATATACGACGAAAAGGTGGTAGACAACAGGTTTTCGTAATGTGAAGGGATAAGCCAAGTACCGTTACTACGCCCGGTCCCGGATACTAATGGAACGGCGAAGGTCACGATCCCGATCGGGATAACGCGTATTAAGTGGAGTTCACGTGAACGTATATGACGAGATCGGCTGAGACAAACTGGAGATACAGCAGCAATGGCGAAGTGACATATCAGAAACAGTTATCGGGGCGAGCTATGAACAGTGCAGATGTTGAAGTTGGATGTGATACGAAGTTCCGGCCCGATCGGCCGAGCCACCTAATTCTGCCCCAGAATACGAAGATCAGGTACAGAATAGAACGGGGTATGTGGAGTGGCGAGCCGTACGAATAATACCAAGTTAAGTCAAGCGATGAGAGTCGATGGATCTGTCCAGAAATGATGTAAGAAGGTCTGATCAGGCCCGACCTCACGAGAACTGCTGAGTCGGTGCGATCTTGGTACCCCGACAGGAGATGAAGGTCGAAAATAGGGTCGAGTGAGCAGGCAAAGTCGCTGTGATGGTAACCCGGAGGTGTTTCGAAGTGATCTGGGGCTGATCGCCCTGATCACTGCCCGATCACTCGGCCGATCGCTGTGCTGATCATGATCGGAGCCGATCGGCCCCAAACCGGCTTCCAGATGTGAAGGTAGATGGAGTTTTCAGTTAAGCCGGGTTGGATGTGAGGCGAACAGTGTCCGAGAGGCAGATCTCGAGCGGTTTCCAGGCTGTGTATCGAGAGATCAGGATGGTTGAAGATCGCCATAGAGTTTGACCATAATCGGGTCAGAAGTGGTACGGATCAGTTTGAAGGTGCAACAAAGATGGGTAAGGTGGTACTACGCAACCGTGCGACGAAGCGAACAGGATCGAATTATGAGGCAGGCACATGAGTTGGTGTACGGTACACTAGGTATAGGACATTGCATATATAAAAACAGGTTTGATTTACCCCTAAGCAAAGCGTCGCTCCGCCACGTGTCGCTGTCATTGGGAGCACAGGTTTAACTATTCCCCTCTTGCTCAACTTAATTCCCGGTTAAGACGCGCTTAGTCGCATTTTGGCTTACCGGAAGGCCCCCGACGGGTTTTGTTTAGGTTATCAAACCTCACCCCCACGCGCACGTGTTTGGAACACGTTTAATATTGGAAAGGGTTTGTGCAGATAACGTTTGTGGATTACTGTGGAAGATCGTGGTTTGATCGCGTTTTCTTGGTTTCTTGTTGTCTCTCACTCTCATTGGCTGGCCTGATCGGACGAAGTTTCCCGATCAGTGCCTAGATACTGATTAAGTATCGACCCCAACCCGTTCTCCGGTGAAGATTTCCACCCGAGGACACCCCCGTCTCGAGAAGGTCATTCCCTCCGACCTGATCAAGATCATCGTTTTCGTCACTGAGTCCACCTGAGTGAGTGTAACCACCCCCGATCAACGGGTACACGAGGTGAGATGAAGTTGAATATGGATCCTATCGCACATGACGACCGGTCGGATGACCGGGAAGATCAGATCAGTCACCACAATGGTGATTCATCTGATTCTGATGGCGATCAGGATCAACGGAATACCCCCTCCGATAGTTGGTCGTTCGGGCCAGTGGGTATCCGGATTCCACCCAAGACTTCTGTCATGGATTTGGAAATCGGCTCCACCACACCTCTGCCTCAAACTTGTTCACCGCTGGCCACAAGTCACCATGCAAAGGATTAGAGACTGAAAACAGTGTGTAAGCCTTGTTCAGTAAATCCAAGTGATCCATCTCGCCATGATGCTGTGGTGTAGTCGCTCTCAGAAATTCCTTCCGAGATGCGAACACCCACGGAGGCCCCAGATGACAGACTGTCGGAGGCGGTACTCCGTCCATCCAGGTCTTGGTCCGAGCCAGCATCAAGCCGGCTGGACCGGTCACTTCCATCACCTTAGCCGTGACGACTGGGATGATCCATGTTATGTAAAGCTCACCTTGTGTACCCGTCAGCACTGGCGGTTACGCTCTCCTGGTGGATTCTAGGGCGAAAAGTTAAAAGTCCGTAAAATAGGAAGACGAGGGTTAGGATTAGGGTTGCTTCTGGGTGGCAATCTTCACCGGGGAGCAGGATGGCGTTATACTTGAGATTTGTATACCGCAAAGGCTGGACCGAGAGTAATCGATCGGCCAGCCCACCGGAAGACAATACAGTTGTTACTCCAATCTTATGCGTAGTCAGGGAATCCAAACAATACTCCACGATCTTCCACGGTAAGTCAAACATCACCGCAATTTCGATTAGAACTAAACCGTGTTCCAAACACGGGCGACATAAAATGAGTATAGGTTTCACGACGTCTCCCGGTCAGGGGACTTCCGGTGGGCTACCTTCAACCTTCCCGGACGAACCAATAACAACTAGAGGGGACCTTATTTGCCCTCTGCTGTGAACCAATGACGACTTGTGTCTTAGAAAGCGAAACGTATACTGATTTTTATCCCTAGATCAAATATAACCTTTTGTGTACCCTACCCAAAATAGCCTGAATGTACTTTACCTGAAATAGCGTGACTGGACGGTATTTGTGTACTGTACACCAAATATCTCGACCGGCCTGGATAGCCATCCACCTCGACCTGGACGAGACCTGGCCGCCGACTCCAATTCCTCTCACGTGGCCGCCCATGCACTTTCGGTATTCCATCCGGCTACTACAGCTCCCTGAAGCCTCTCATATATCCATCTTTTAACCAATCCGCCCCTTGCCAGCTATGGTCACCATCAACGGTCATCCAGCCCCACTTGGTCCAGCTGATCAGCTGCTGGCTGACCTGGCTCCGAGCATCCGGATCACCGCGTCTAGTCTGTTTCCATGCCTTTTACTGATCCGGCACTTGCAAGTTCTCCCGAACACCTCCGGCTGCCGTCCTCCAGCGCCCGCACTCTTGGCAGCAATTGAAGCCAATCAAAGGCAGCCCCGGCCAGGTGTATTTCACACCCGGCCGTTAACTCATTCCAAAGTCGTTTCACCACAGCCTCCCCTGAGTCTTGTCGCATCCGCACAACGGTTGGGGCGCGACCTCACCTGACAGAGTTCTTTTTGCTTCTCTCACTAATGCCCCGATTTGTTAAGTCTCTTGTCAAATGTTTGTGATGTCCTTCATGGAGATGGTCCACAGGCTGGCCCGAGGTCTCATCTCTGACCTTCTCTCGATGTATTGCCAGTTCTGCAGGTCGACGAAGATAACATCTGTCGGGTTACCCTAGTCGACGATGACTCGCCCTCCAGCGGGTTGGATTTTGCGGGTGCGCCGGTTTCTTCACGAACTCCTGACCTTGTATTGTCCCCGATTGATATCGATACGGCGCTCCGCATTTACGGTCAGGTCTGCGGGGACAGGGACAGGTTGACATACATTGTTTCCTCCCTACAAGCCGATCTTCGATCCAGTCAAGCTGACTCCGCAGTTCTGGCGCAACGCTGCACACTTCTCTGTACGATGCTGGATCGTACTGGACCTCGAATTTCCGAGTTTGGGAGTAGCCGCCAGGAGGTCAGGGATGAAGTAGCCCGTCTTTGGGCCGTTGTAGGCCAGCTCACTGACGCCCTGCATAAGGCTGCTGCACCATCTGATCCTTCCTCCAAAGTGGCAGAACTAAGAAATCAAGTGGAGGTACTGACTGCCCAAGTGGATAGCCTGGAGAATATTCAGGCGGACTTGGTCCAAGCCCTCGCTTCGGCCAACCGCCGAGCTGATGAGGCTACCGTCCGAAGTTCATCTTCGGAATCGAGAGATCTTTTGTGACCGATCTCGAGGACCGGATCGCCAACCTGACGAAGAAGTGTGACCACCGTCATATGCTGGCGGACGTCATTGAACCTATTCGGGTCGCTAACCAAGAGTTAGTCCACCGTTCGAAACTTCAGCGTAAGTTGCCCGCCAATTTCTGTACTGTTATCCCGTTGCTTATAGTCCGTGCGGCCGTGTTGTTTTGTAGTCCAACAACTGGAACAGCTGAAGGATCGATCTGCCGAAGCTTCGCAGAAATATCAGGAGCTGTTGCACCTCCATACCCGATACCGCCAAGTTTCTAAAGAATTAGACGCCATGCGGGATGACTGGGTCCATCTGCAAGAATCCCATGCTCAGGCCCTCCGCCATATTTCCTCTCTTGAGCAGGAGTTGGAGGAGACCTCCTCCAAACAGCAGAGACTGCGGGTCTAGCTCCGCAAGGTTCGATCGCAATATTATGACGCTTGTGACGAACTGGACCGGGTCGACCATGCCTACGCCACCTTGCTGCATAAGGAGGATCGAATCAGGTCGCTTCTGTTTATGCTGCAGGACCAGCTCCAAGAAACACGGATTCGGGCTGCCCCCGTCGCGCAGGCTCCTCAGCGTGTGCGAGAGGCGATTTTAGACGTCCTGAGTATTGTGGACAGATGGAAAGCTTCCTCGCCACAAACGTCCCTGCCATCCGGTCTGGCGGGACGGAAACCGGTTAAGCGTCCAGCTGATTCTGATCCATCCTCGACCAGCCCCAAACGGAGGAAGCGGGAGATCCCTCTCTTCTGCGCCAGTTTTATTTGGTCGATTCGGACAGTCATCTGGACCACGACTCAGACAGCGATTCGGGTTCGCCTCCAGCGAAAACGGCTGCAGTACCCCCACTCACTTTTCCAGCGCTACCTAATTCAAAAGCTGGCCTGCCGTCCGGCTCGGAAGTTGGTCCAGATCCGCCCTCCAGCGATTTCGAATACGACGATGACAAAGACGAAGACTATCTTGACCATCAAGTGTATGGTGCATTATCCCGATCTCGCGCGGATACCTCTTAAATTTCAGTGGCCGAGATGACTCTTACCCAACTCCATATCAGGTCATTGATTTGCAGACCCCATCGCCAGTTGGCTTCTGCTCTGGGGAGTACGAACCTACCCACCCATCTCTGCCCTCCAGCGCTAGCCACCCTTTGACTCTCAAAACACATCCGGTCAAAAGTGTAGCAGCCCCCCCACCACCCGAAGTCTGGAAGAGGACCGAGACGGAAGAAGAAGAGGAGCAGGAAGAAGAAGAACTGGAGGAGGAGGTTGAGGAAGACATTCCGGATCAGTGGTTTCCTCTGAGCCTGGAAGAACTTCAAGAACCCCCCCCCCAAGATCCAATCAAAACCCGACCACGAGCCCAATCAGGAACCCGTTCGGGAACGGATCGGTCTGCAGCCGGGCCCAAGTTCCAGCGGCGCCATTCCGCCCTAAGTCGCCTCTTCCAAAACTTCCGATCCTGTGGTTACCTAATGGCCGCCTCATAAGTGAGGCTGACCGGTCAAACATTCACCCTTGGACGGTTTAGCAGCTGGCTAACTTCAGTCTTGCCGCTGTCTCCAGTACCAGACTCGCTCACTCCTTATCCCGGCCCACCTTCTGGATATTCCCTCCTTTTCTCAAGGTACCTCCCAAGTCAGCTTGGCGCCCTGGCCTGGTGAAATGAGGTGCGGTTGACGAGCTAATGAAGACGAAACCTTGGGAAATATTGGCCACTGAGTTGCCGGATGTGGGATGCCCATCCACTCAGTGGTTTACCGACTTCAAAGAGAAATACCGGGAGTTCGTTCCTGCCCACGCCCAGGCCATTTAGGAATCCACCCACGTTTTGTTCATCTCGGCGGAGGCTCGACGAAACGATCCAACCCTCAGAACTTATTTCGCCTCCCGAAAAAAAAGCATCCGGGCTACTCAGGCATGGGTAGGTTTGTGTGCCCTTGTCTTGGATGGTATCCGGTACGGTGCCTGTGACCTGGGCCTGTTCCTTTCCCCTTTTGTATTCCACCTGGCGAACCGAAAAATTGAGAAGAAAGGGGAATCGGCAGAGGACGGGACATGGTATCCTGGTCTAGGTGACTTGAACCAGACTACCCCCCTTTCTGAGTCTTTTGAAGATATCGAACGGCAGGTTCTTGGCGCAATCGATATCGTGACCAGCCCTCCAATCATCCTGGATTTCATGTGTCCCGGCTCCACAACAAGTATGGTCGTCCACAGTGAAGAGCGACTTGGCTCGTTTAATTGATTTTCCTTATTTTACCCAATTTCATATATCCGTCAATGCTTCTTTTGTCTCTTATTTCACCCTTCATTCCACTCCGACCCGTCTCCTGCTTTCCACATCGGTTGATAACCCGGGCTGGTTACTGCCAGATCAGCTGAAGGTGCCTCTAGAGGAACCTCCTGTTGCCATAGAGTGGCTCCTGTTCCATCCGTATCTGCGTATCTTTTTCACAGACCTGGTCGTCGAACCTTCCCTCTCTAGACTGGTTGGATTTGGAAGGTGGATTCCGACCTCGGTCGGTCCGGTAACCGGTTAATTTCCGTCAATTCACCCAACATAACTGGATCCGAAACTGATAGGCCGACCTGATCTCGCATGACCAACGTGGCCAGATGGTCTGCGCTATTGTACCATTCTCTTTTAACATGAAGCATTTCATGCTCTAACCATTTATCAGGGCTGACATAACTCGATCGCTCAAAAATCTTAGTCGGGGAGCCTTGCCGTCTATCTCCCCAGTGTTTTGTCGGATCGCTATTGGAGTCTCCGCATATTATAGTCCACCCCTGTTTCTGGCCGGCCAGCAAATCTAAGCAAAGCAGCAATCCTCGGTATTCCGCCTCATTCACTGTTATACCAGGCGTGAAGCAGAGGCAGCGGCGACCACTTTCCACTCGGACAGCTTCCACAAGATGGCACTGTAGTCGCCCACTCCCTTCTTGACGCTCGCTGAACCATCAGCTCTTCTGTTGGACCAACCGTCGGTGGCGGGGGTATGATGGATTGTCGTGGCTGCTTTCGGGGCGCTATCGCTATCAGTGCTTCTTCCACTTCTGCCTTTATAGTGATGCTGGTCGCTAATGTGCCCAGTATCTCTTCTTCTCCTTTAGTGCACTTGATCACTTCTAGAGACCACTGGGACAGCAGTGCAGCCCATCTACCCAGCCGACCATCAATTCCGTTTGCTGTTAGAAGCATGACAAGGTCGACCGTCTGGATAACCCCTTAATAGGGTGGGACACCAACATCGTACAATATACATCCAGAATCCGTAGCAAGGCCAAAACTTCTTTGTCCACCAGCCCATATTTCACTTCATTGGTTTTCAGTGTCCGGCTGGTGAACATCACAGGACAATATATTACGCCATGATCGTGCACTAGGGCAGCCGAGATAGCCCACTTGTTAGCATAGATGGTGACCACTGGTACCTTATCCACATCAAAGTGCCTCAGAACCGGTGTGGTCGCCATATTTGCTTTCAGCATGCCGAAGGCCACCATCGCCCTGATCATCTGGTCGTCAGACCGGGCCGTATTGGGGTCGGGGAGCCAGTCGCCCGCTAGGTCGGACGAGGCCACCTTCTCATTGACCAAAATAGCAGACGCGTCCACCTTCTCATAGGATAAAAAGGCGGTCGAGTCCACCTTCTCATTGGCTAGAGTAGCTGACGCAGCCAGCGTTTCCCCTTGCCGGTTCAGCTCCCACAGTTTATGGTACTCCACATTCCGTAACTCGTACAACACAGCTGCATAGACCGCAAAGTCCTCGATGAAGCGACTGTAATAGTTCAAGCTGCCCAAAGAGGATTGCATGAACTTCAATGACCGCGGGAAAGGCAGATTACTCAAAGACTCCAAATATTTTAAATGGCTTCCAGTCCAGCAATCGAAACCTGGTGACCCAAATAGGTCACCTTAGTTTTTCCCCAGAAACGTTTTACCACAGAGATTCCACTTTTCACACGTAATCATCAATTACTCCACTTTTTCACATAACAAATCCCAGGTAATACTGTCACAAGAATATCAACAATGTAGGACCGCCGCCCCAAAACCGAAGGTTTTAGGTCGGGGTCAGGCTCACCTTCGGTGAACACGTCACCGATCCAGGGAAGGATCTTGGTCTGCCTTAATCTTGAAATGCCCATACAACGCATTATCTATTAGTCGCTGGTAAATCTGCGGAGAACTTTTGAGGCCAAACGGCATCCGGTTCCACTCGAACAACCCAAAGGGCGTAACAAACGCAGAGATTTCCAGTGAACGGTCGGTCATAGAGACCACCCAAAATCCACTAGCTGTCCAACGAGCAATACCATAAAACTTTGTCCAGATCCTCCAGCAAGTCGTTAATCAACGGCATCGGGTAAACAATTAGCTTAGTTAGCCGGTTTATCAATTGGTAATCAATACACAACTTTATATCCACCCCGTTCTTCTTTATAATGATTACGATAGGTGGCGCCCATGGCGAGGTGGATAGCTAGATGATCTTGGTGGCCAGTAGTCCTTTACTGAGTTCCGACAGCTTTTCCCGATACTGAGGGGCGACTCTTTGGCACCTTTGCGCTACCGGCTTTGGGTTACCCACATCGATGTCGCATACCCCCCCCCCATGGGCGGCCCGGAGGTAGTGCATTACCTGAGCAGATGTTCTCTTTTCCATATGATATTCTTTAGCTTGCTGATCTCCTCTTGAGTGTTCACGTCTGGGTCGCCAACCTGTAGATCGTCCATAGTGACTGCTGGCGGGCAGGGAGTCACCTCAGGTAGCACTGTCATCTGATCTTCTCTGCCTTCGACATACAGGTCGCCCCCCTCGTGAATGCAGACCTGGTCGGCTTCAGTCTTGGTCCCAACATAACTTTTGTCTTGCATCGACGGGGTCTACGCTAAGCCAGCTGCATCATTCGTCGTCCATATCGTCCAAGAGGGGTTCCGTCCAGCTACACTCGAGTTGACCTGGTCTCCCATCCTGGTCAGCTTCGGTTAATTCCGAATCCTAGTCAGGTGGTCTCCCATCCTGGTCAGCTTCGGTTAATTCTGAATCCGAGTCAGAATTAGTCGATCCAGGATCATCCTGCCTGCAGGAAAGGCCAGCATCAGAGGTGGCCGAACATGTGACCCCGACCTGTCCCACTTCCTGATTTAGCTGGTCACTCATCTTAGACGGTTTGAGCAAAACCAGTTCGGGTACTGAGGCAGGATCTCGGTCGGCACGCTCAGCCTGATTCGGCGATGGCCGGCTCCGCGTCAATATTCGAGAAGGCGTCCGGTACTCGAGTTTGGCCATCAATGGTCCTCCTCCACAGGTTCTTCCTCACTGACCAGATCTGTAGTTGCCTGGTAGGCCAGGTTTGCCACTCGATATAGCGTCTTGAGCCAAGAGTGACATAACCTGGCCGGCGGGGCACTTTGTCCTCGTCTAGCCACATTCCAGTTATGACATCCTCATGCAAGGTGAGGAACAGCTATGAGATGTTGGTCACGCTTATGTAATTGAGGTGACCTTCCCCTTTGACGAACAAGGGTACCCAACACTCGCCCCTAGTTAGCTTTAACTTATGCCACCGGTCGTGTGCCCGCACAGTCACTTCCACCGTCCGTCCCACTGGCACAGTTACAAACTGGCCCAACTTAAGCAATTCGACGTGGGCACCATGTAGAGGCCGCCGGCCAGCCAGCTGGAACTGCACCTCGTCAGGCAGCGTCAATGTTCCATGAGATAAATCCAGTCGTATGCTGGCTGGGACCATAAAGTCCATCCACAGAATTGCGTCATGCCCAACTAGCCTACCTACCCATGCAGTAAAAAAGTATACCAACGACCCAGCCGGCGAAATCTTAACTCTCGTTCGTCCTTGGGTCATGTATGAACTTTCTCCAATACCGATATACTCTTGCCGCTTCGTCTCATCTATTTCACACCCCACCTTACGAGCAAAGGTAATGTCAACGATGGAAACTTCTGCGCCAGAGTCAAACAGCATGGTGGCCTTCTGGTTATTAATCTTACCATCGGCCTTGGCCTTCTTTAAGCGCTTATCAGGCGAATTGTATTTCCAGTAGCCCCGTGATTCACCGGGGAATAAATTCAACTCCATAACCACTTCAGACCGAGAATATTCATCCGTTCGTATCCTGGTCACCGAGTAAGGGTCAGCTATGCTGCCCGGGGATCGGGTGACGTAATCGTCAAACTTACATGTATTGTCGGTTACGCTTTGCTTGCTTCTCGTTTATCCTCCTTACCGACATATGCATAGATACTAACACTAGACCGCTCGGCTCGAACCAGATTCCAACTGGCGAGCGATCTAGGTTAACATTATTTCCACCCCCGGTGGCAACATTCCAGCATGCTTGGTCGGGACATACTACTTCTTCATCTGGTTATAAAACTCCTCGATGAGGTAGAGCCCAGCCTCGTGCTCCTCTCCGCAAGTTTTACAAGTGAACAGACAGTGTTCCGCTGGATGTCCTTTTCTTTCACACTTCTTGCAGGTCAGCCGCTTCCAGCAGCTTCTGTCGTCATGCTTGATGGACCCACAGTGGGTGCACTTTCGTATGGGGTAGTCCTGGTCAGCCCGAGCCGAAAAAAAACGCTTCCTCTGGACCGACCCAGATGCAGGTCTGGACTGCTGACTGGCTTCCGCTGAGAACAGATACCGGTATTGTTCCTCTTCGGATTCGCTCCCAGACCGCTGGTGTCCCTCTTCCGAACTGGTCTCGTCCGACTCTCGGGTCACCATACGGACAACTTGGGCCGTCCTGGTAGATGGCGGCCGGCTTCGTTGATCCGGGTTAAAACGTGACCTGTACCAACTGCTGCCTTGGGGCCTCGCTTCTTCGCCCTTTGGTAAATCCGTAGAGTCAGCTCCAGCTCCGTGGTACTTTTAAGTCGTAGCAGCGCGAGAAGGTCTGCCAGTCCCCGGTCGTCCAGCGTGCTGATGAAATGTTCCACGTGTTCTCGGTCAGCTTCCGACCGGTTGTCATCTTCCTTGACCGGTATTTTGGCCCTCATTCCTGCGACATTCAAACGATGAAGATATTCCAAAGGGGTCTCGTCTGCCCTCTTCTTGGTATGGAAGTACTGACGCGCCACTGACATTCCCGATCTGCAGTAAATTTCTCCAAATGCTTCGCCCAGCGCCCTTCAATCGTCTCGGACGTCCCGGCTGAGCTACTGGATTCATTTTTTTGCTGGTCCCTTCATTAGGCCTCCGAAAATCAGACACTTCACATAGTCCGGAGTACGGTCTCTGAGGAATGCTGACTTTGTCTTGCTTAGCCATCCTCGGGCCTGGTCGTCGCCCATGTCCCGTCTAGAAAAATCCTTCAACTCAGACGTGGCTGACATCCAGACCCTGGTAATCGCTCCTGAGTCTGGGTCAAAAGCTATGGCTGAGGCCATATTGGCTCGGCGAGACATCGCCAGATCCAGGTCATCCAGATCATAGTGGCACCTGGCCCACTTAACAGACTCCATGTCCACGTCGCTGAGTGACGGCTTCCTATTCGATGGTTGTCCAGATCGGCGACCTGGCCGGCGACAAGGCGGGTCAGCATGGGTCCCACTCTGCCTAGACTGCACTTAATCCATGTCTTCATCGATCGATTCTCTCGCATAATGTTGGGCTGGATCGGGCACCTGTCTCTCACGATGGGCCGACTGGTCCTGTGGTCCTGGACTGCAGCGGCCGGCACTGGACCGACGTTGCTCCTCCAAGTATCTTTCTATCATAGCCGAAAACATAATCTGAAAGTGGTCCGGCACTTGGGAGCCAGCTTGAGAGCCCACTTGAGTGGTGACTTGGGGACCGACTTGGTAGCCGGCTTGGGATTCCTTCTTAATTTGCACATCCACGTCTTCGCCCCTTGGATCTGGATCCGCCGTCGCCGTCCGGGTCTGGACGCTATGCTTTTTCGCTTCTTTCTGATCGGGCGCATCTGGATCCTCGCATCTATCAAACTTGGTGGCCATTGCCACACGCGCTGCTCCCCTAGGGCCAAGCGTCATGCGGGAAATACCCACAGATGAGTCTGTTGAATCTACTTCCGAAGGTACTGTGAAGAACCTGAATGTACTTCGGCCAGTCTGCCTACTGAAGGTGGTGAAGGTGGGGTCGCCTCAGCTGTTGCCGCCATCGTCTGCGGTGGAGAGCGATCCACTAGCGGTACCAGGCGGTCGTGAAACGTTGCTGGATGTCTCCTTCAGCCTATCCGCCTCCAGGTCGAATAACTGATTCGGGTCGAAAGCGCCGGTGTTGATGCCGGCTTGCTTGAGCTGATCAAACAGTCCTCTAATAAGGGCCACGTGGCTGTCTGAGAAAGATGGGGGAGAAACGGGACCCTTTAATCCACCTAGGATTTTCGGTCGAGTTATGTTCAGGACCCCATCAGCACCGTTTGTAAGAGCTGACCCAACTTGCGAAGGGGGTAAGCCCGCTCCAGGTCGGTGTCTGTAACCTTCTGTGATAGGCTGTTCAGCATTTCTTCTTCTTCTTCTTCAAAACGTGGCCTATCCTTGTGAGGTGGATGACCTGGTCCTTCCCATTCAGCTTTTTAGGGGTAGGTGACCTGGAAGGTGACTTGGTCCTAAGCCAGCCAGCTTTCCACTCTGGTCATATCCAACCTTCGGTTCTTCTTTCTTTATTTTTTCTTCTTTAATTTCCATTTTATGCACTTGTTTCTTCAGATCATGGTCAAAACCATGATCCTTCCTCGGACTATGGTGACCTGCACCATAGTCCGAGCCGGCTCCAGCTGGGGCATAGTGACCGGCACCATAGTCCTGACCAGCTCCAGTAGGGACCTCCAGGGGAGTAAGTTCTTCCTTGATGTCGACCTCATACTCCCCAAATCCTAGTCGACCATCACATCCTTCCATCTTCAGCAGCATCAGGGGCGATATGCCTTCCCCCAATGCACCTGACACAACGTCCTTAAGAAATTAGACAGGGTTTGGTCTTTCGCCCACTAGGGACTCGCGGTGATATCCAGGGTCACCAAGAGATCCGGGCACGCGCACCATTGTGGTATAGTCGCTCTCAGAAATTCCTTCTGAGATGCGAACACCCACGGGGGGCCCAGATGAGTGACTGTCGGAGGGGGTACTCCGTCCATCAAGGTCTTGGTCCGAGCCAGCATCAAGCCGGCTGGACCGGTCACTTCCATCGCCTTGGCCGTAGCGACTGGGATGATCCATGTTATGTAAAGCTCACCTTGTGTACCCGTCAGCACTGGCGGTCACGCTCTCTTTGTGGACACTAGGGAGAAAAGTTAAAAATCGGTAAAATAGGAGGACGGGAATAGGACTAGGGTTACTCTTGGGCGGAAATCTTCACCAGGGAGAAGGATGGCGTTATATTTAAAATTTGTATACCGCAAAGGCTAGGCCGAGAGTAATCGATCGGCCAGCTTAACCAAAGACAATACAGGGGCTATTTCAATCTTATGCGTAGTCAAGGAATCCAAACAATACTCCACGATCTTCCACGGTAAGTCAAACATCACCACAGTTTCTAATAGAACTAAATCGTGTTCCAAACACGGGCGACTTGAGCTGAGTATAGGTTTCACGACGTCTCCCGGTCAGGAGACTTCCAGTGGGTTACTTTCAACCTTCCCGGGGCAAACCAATAGCAACTAGAGGGGACCTTATTAGCCCTCTGCTG
The DNA here is from genome assembly GCA_001887855.2 of Sclerospora graminicola. NCBI lineage: Eukaryota > Oomycota > Peronosporomycetes > Peronosporales > Peronosporaceae > Sclerospora > Sclerospora graminicola. Next base: position 25,806 of record MIQA02023829.1, read on the forward strand.
TGAATCAATGATGACTTGCATCTTAGAAAGCGAAACGTATACTGATTTTTATCCCTAGATCAAATATAACCTTTTGTGTACCCTACCCAAAATAACCTGGCTGGATAGTTCTGAGCCTTACCTGAAATAGCGTGATCAGCTCAACCTAGACGGTATTTGTGTACTGTACACCAAATATCTCGACCAGCCTAGATAGCCATCCACCTCGACCTGGACGAGACCTGGCCGCCGACTCCAATTCCTTCTACGCGGCCGCCCATCCACCTTCGGTGTTCCATCCGGCTACTACAGTTCCCTGGAGCCTCTCATATATCCATCTCTTAACCAATCCGCCCTTGCCAGCTATGGCCACCATCAACGGTCATCCAGCCCCACTCGGTCCAGCTGGTCAGCTGCTTGATGACCTGGCTCCGAGCATGCGGATCACCTTGTCTAGTCTGTTTCCATGCCTTGTACTGATCCGGCACTTGCGAGTGCTCCCGAACACCTCCGGCAGCCGTCCTCCAGCGCTCGCACTCTTGGCCAGCAATTTAAGCCAATCAAAAGGCAGCCTGGCCAGGTGTATTTCACACCCGGCCGTTAACTCATTCCCAAGTCGCTTCACCACACTGTGGTGATTGAATACAAAGCCGTTCGAGCCACGTATTCCATCGTTGGTGAGTCGCGCCCCAAGCACCAGCCGACGACGCTGTTTCCTCCGAGCCGCCAACCGCTAGTTCATCCGAGGAGGAGGCGATGGCTGACGAGAATTCTCCCGCCCGCCCGACCAAGAAGACGCCTGTGTCTGAGTCGACCCTCCCCGCGATTCGGTCGCTCGCGGAAACTAAGCGTGAAGCTGACAGACGCCGGATTAAACTCCGGGCACAAATGAAGGCGAAGCAGGCGAAGCTACGTGCTCGCCGCGCCCGAAAGACGCGTATGAGGCGCAAGACCAGCGCCATCGCTGTCGCCGCATGAGCGGAAGACGAGGTCGATTCTGATCGCTACGATCAATGACTCGCATGTGCTACTCGTGGAAGGCTGTAAGTCAGCGTATGCGATCTACCAGACGCTACGTGACCGCTACAACGGCTCCACGGCACACGGTGACCCGTACTACATCAATCACTATTTGATGACGATAAAGTACAATGAGGGCATCGACTTGATGGACTTTTTCCTTGAGTTTGAGCGGGCGCTCAAGTCATCCGCCGAAGATACTGGCATCGTAGCAGAAATTGCTCTATCTGTATCATGCCATGCCTTCTTAAAAAGGCTAAACTAGTAAACTCAAATACTAAAACTATATTTCTTAATGATTCTTAAGATCTTGAAGCGGAGAACCTCGCTAATGAACAGATTATTTCCCTTCTACCTACCTTGACACTAAGACCTTTGAGAAGCCATGAGCTCTCCTCAGGCATCTGACTGGCTTGCTGCTGTCCGATCTGAATTTGATTCTCTGCGCAGCAACAACACATGGACGTTAGTTTCCCGGCCTACCAACCCGAAGGTGCTGCAATGTCAGTGGGGTTTCGTACGCAAACACGATAGTAATGGGTCTATTCTTCACTATAAAGCTCGCCTCGTAATCAAAAGCTTCCAACAAAAACGGCATTGACTACACTGAGATATTTTCTCCAGTGGTTCGCATGGAAGTCTTGCGACCCTTGCTCACGACAGCCGCAGTCCCTGACTATGAGGTGGAACAAATGGACGTCAAAACGGCGTTCTTGCACGGATCCGTAGATGAAGAAATCTATATGGACCAGCCTGATGGTTTTCGATCGGCAGATCAACCTGAGCATGTGTGCAGACTTGACAAGATCCTATATGGCCTAAAGCAAGCACCTCGCATTTGGTATCAAACCTTTGTCATCTACCTTGAAGACCTGGGCCTTCATCGTCTCATCAAAGACGCTGTGTCCTTTACAAGCTTATGTTCAACGCACCTTGCTATATGGCAGTTTACGTGGATGACTTACTGATAATATCTCCGTCCAAACAATTCGTAGCTCGGTCAAATCGGCCCTGAGCTCTGAGTTCCACGTGACCGACTCAAGGGAGAGTAACGCACCTCCTTGGTTGGACTATTGAGCGCAACAGGGCTAATCGCTCAATGTTCCTTCACCAAATAGGCTATGTCAATAAAGTACTGGAACGTTTTTCAATGTTAGAATCGCATCCGAAGTAAATCCCCATTGCTCAATGCTTAAGTTCGATGGACTATCCTGTAAAAGAAGAAGAGAAAACAATCATGGCCTCAAAGCCCTATAGAGAGGCCGTCGGTAGCTTTATGTATCTCATGACAGGCACTAGGCCAAAACTCGCAAACTTCATTCGGGAAGTCAGCCAATTCCTATCTAACCCTGGAAAGGCACACTGGAATGCGGTTAAGCATGACCTGCATTACCTTAGCGGAACTCGCGACTTCTGGGAGAAAAGAAAATCTAGAACTCCTTCGGTCGGGTAAACACGGACTCATACTATGCTCAATGCAAAGACACCCACCCATGCATTGGTGGCTATGTCACTATGTTCTGCAACAGTCCAATAAGCTGGGTCTCACGGTGACACCATACAGTGATGCTATCAACAACAGAGGCAGAATACAGTCACTGCATGCAAAAAAATGATCTTCCTGAAGCTACGGCTTAAGGAGCTTGAGTACTCCAGTACAAAACCAACACTTATTCTCGAAGACAATCAAAGCTGCATTAAAATTTGCAACAACCCAGAATTGCATGGGAGAACAAACACATTGATATTCGCTATTTCTTCGTCCAAGAGAAAGTAGAGCGAAAATAGACTACTGTAATGCATGTAGATATATTTACAAAGCCATTGGCAAAGGAGAATGTCCATCGATGTCGAAATGGAATCAAAGTAACAAAACAAGTCCAAAGTAAGACGAATAAACAAATAGACAATACGTGGGCTAGGGAAATCTATTCAGGGCTACAAAACCTAGCGACAAATAACCCTGCCATGTATCAATTGCTAGGAAGTACGGCCTCCAGTTTAGCGCTTAGCATTTTGCCCATGTTTCGCCGAGAACCAATTTTGATAGCAAAGCTTTAGTGATTACAGTATCCGCTCCCACTTCCGGAACTGCCCAAAAATTATCTCTTTTCAAACATGGTGCAATTAAAGAACATAAGCTTCCGTGTATTGATTTGTACTAGTACTGGTACTCACTCTATTATTCATTTGCTAAAAAACAAACAGTAGCTATGACTCAAGGTGAAAAAGCAACAATTTTCGATAAGTGATCTGTTGGGGAGCTCGTAGATCGGTGCTAGTGATACAGTTCTATGAAAAGTGTTACAACAAATGTATCGCGGCTCGATTCAATTGAGCGACATTGGACGATAAAGTGCGGGCCTTGTGAACGTTTTAGATAGCGGCTCCACGGTGCATTATGCACCAAGGGTCCGGATCCAACAAGCAGATTTACTATAGTCATCTAGCGCAAGGTAACGTCTTGTGAGTAGTATTTGCTCTATTACACGCTGTTCCTTCTAAAATGGATAGCCTATATTAACTGATCATTTCTGAAAATCCGGAAGTGAGAGCGGATACTGTATTGCTATATTTCTATTTCTGTCCACTTTGATTTGTTATATTTCTATTTCTATCCACTTTGAATAAAACCTTTTCACCTTGAACGGGCAATGGTGGGGCATAACTGTGTACTCATGTTGAAATTCATTTATAATGCTGTCTATTGTGATAACTGATTATCTATTGTAACGAATGGTGTAGCGCTCTCGTTCCTACCGCATCCGATCTTTCTCGTCATTTCCAAATTTGCGCCGTCGCACACAAAACTTCAACTTTGTTCTTTTACCTAATGGCATCTCTAGGAGATTATCGCGTTGCGGATATTTCCCTTGCCGACTTTGGTCGCAAGGAGATTGAGATGGCGGAGATTGAGATGCCTGGTCTCATGCAAAGTCGCAAGGAATTTGGCCCCCAGCAGTCACTAAAAGGCGCTCGTGTCGCTGGGTCGTTGCACATGACGATCCAGACTGCGGTGCTGATCGAGACATTGAAAGCTCTAGGCGGTGACATTCGCTGGTGCTCGTGCAACATTTTCTCGACTCAAGATCATGCTGCCGCTGCTATTGCGCGGGATGGCGCTGCGGCAGTGTTTGCATGGAAAGGAGAGACTCTGGAAGAGTATTGGGAATGTACGTTGAATGCTATCACGTGGCCCACAGACGATGGAAAAGGCGACGGTCCGGACATTATTGTAGATGATGGAGGTGACATGACGCTCTTAATCCACGAAGGATTCAAAGCCGAGAAGAATTTTGCTGAAAACGGCACGTTACCTGACCCAAACTCTACGGATAACGCGGAAATGAAGTGTGTATTGAACATTATTGCGCGTACGCTCAAGCAAAACCCAAAGAAATGGACTCAGATCGCTCAACGCTGCAAGGGAGTGTCGGAGGAGACAACGACGGGTGTTCATCGTTTGTATCAGATGGAGAAAAATGGCACACTTTTGTTCCCTGCTATTAATGTAAATGACTCGGTGACCAAGTCCAAGTTTGACAACTTGTACGGCTGCCGTCACTCGCTTCCTGATGGTATCATGCGTGCCACGGACGTCATGCTAGCCGGTAAGCGCGTTGTCATTTGTGGCTTTGGTGATGTCGGCAAAGGGTGTGCGCAAGCCATGAAAGCTGCTGGATCCGTTGTCTACGTGACTGAAGTCGACCCTATTTGTGCCCTCCAAGCATGCATGGAAGGATTCCAGGTCGTTCGTCTCGAGACAATTGTCGCCGATGCCGATATTTTTATTACTACGACTGGTAACAAGGACATTATCATGGCCAAGGACATGCTAAAGATGAAGAACAATGCGATTGTCGGGAACATTGGACACTTTGACAATGAAATTGACATGGCAGGGGTCACTGCTATTGCCAAGCGACAAAACATTAAGCCACAGGTCGACCGCTTTATCTTTGAAGACGGTCACGCTGTCATTATTCTCGCCGAAGGTCGTCTCCTCAACTTGGGCTGTGCGACAGGCCACCCGTCGTTCGTCATGTCCAACTCGTTCACGAACCAGACTCTGGCTCAGATTGAGCTGTGGAAGGAGCGAGATACGGGCAAGTATGAAAGCGGAAAAGTCTATGTACTACCGAAGGAGTTGGACGAAAAGGTTGCTCGTCTGCATTTGGACAACCTCGGGGCTCAGCTTACGGTGTTGTCGGACGAACAGGCCGAGTACATTGGCGTCAAGCCGACGGGACCTTTCAAGCCGGCGTCATACCGCTACTAACTCGTTCTGTTTCTTCTGTGCCATGAAGCTCTTTAGAGGAATGTCACTGCGACTGGAAGTGGGTGCCATTGTGCTGAAAGACCGTCTTCTGTTGCGATCTTCACCACAATGTTCTGTTAAACTCACATAGCATACATGAAACACCACAGGAAAGGCTGCTACCATCGAGCAGCAGTATAAGCAAATGAGGTGTCTGGGTGTGTGTCGTCTTAATTTTTTGCTTAATACGAAAAAAGCTCTTTTTTAAATGAAAATCACAACGAGCAGTGCGACCGTCAACAGAATGATGATCACATAATAGCAGCCAAGTTTCCGATGCGCCCGCGTAACTTTCCGCGCGGCTTTTGTCTGTTGCTGCACGGCCGCTTCCGTCTCCCTCACTTGCACTACGACCTGCTCGAGCATGGAATTTTGCGACACAACTTCATCGTTTGTCGCCTCGGCGGCCAGATGGAGCCGTTTGACCCCAGAGTAAATTGTTTCAAGTTGTTGCTCCTACAAAAAGGAAACAAAGACAAAGACAAAGACATTGTGACATGACGGTTTCCAAGAGTGTTTGTCACTTGGGACGAACCTGCTCGTAGGTTGCTTTGTCGATTCGATCGCGAAGTTTCGGCGTCGATGCTTCCATAAAGTCTCCAGTTGATTGCGCTTCTCCTTCCATCGCCATTACCGCTCTCTCTTGGGTCGTTTCTTCTTCAAATCCGCCACGTCCCAATGCAAAAATAAAGCGGTCTATTTTCTTCTCTTTAAAACATGCATTCTCTCTCTAACAACTAGGTGCCGCCGTCATTTGTGACGTTCATATACTTTTTAAGTGGAGCAATCGGGAGTGGAGTCGCCAAGACATCGTCTGGATCGTCATTCTCGAGCCAAAACGGGGTCTTGGCTTGACGGAAAAGATGTCGCGGCCGAGGTAAGAGCACCAGAGCCGTGATTTTCCCTTTCGCTAGCTTGATCGTCCGTAGTGACTGGCGACTGAGGCTATCCCACACATGGACAAGACCACTTTCGTCGCCAGAGATGAGAAAGGCACCACTGGGATGAATCTGCAACGTCGAGATGCTACTCTCGTGACCTTCGAATGAATCGGAAAGCAGAGGTTCCTGTCCCCACGGTGCAGCGTTCGTAGACGAGGAACCTGTTGAAGCGTTGGCTATACGCGCACTTGCCGCGGTGATACTCGTTGCTGCAGCATTTAAGTCCAACGTATAGATCTGCCCATTGCCACAGCCCATGAAGAGACGCTGTTCCATGGCGTCGGCAATGCACACAGTAATGTAGGAAGGACACGAGATACTGTACAAACACTGGGATGACGTGAGCGACCAGATTTTACAAGTACGATCGAGGGACGACGTGTAGATGCGGGCATTAACGCCACCTAAACCGACATGCACTGACGTGACAGGCAAAACATGATCCGTGAAGCTTAGAAAAGGCGTCACTCCTTGCTGGAACGACGAGGCCGCATCTGGTTCATCCAGTAAATCCATGAGTCGCCATACATGCACCAGCGCATCTTCACCCGCGGTGATCACGTGCGAATCATCCGATGTCAGTGCCACGGCTAATACGCGCTTGTAGTGAGCGTCAAACACTGTGACCAATTCGCCAGTCTTGACATCCCACACATAAACTTTGCCTGACTCGGCGCCTGCCAATAGAAAATTGCCACAGCTCGACGACGTCACGGGTCCCATCTTCTCAGCCACGTGACATTTCCATATCGGTACGTCTTTTCCCCAATTCCAAAGGTGGAGCGCCAATTTCCCTTCTTGCACTGCGACGAAATGGTCGGTCCGAGGCACGACGTAGACGCCTCGGAGCGCTGATCGACATTGTTTAAAGCAATACAATTGCCCACCAGTAGATGCATCCACAACCAATAGTTCATTCTCGTGACTCGAGCCTAGCAGCAGCACATGGTTCGTTAACGTTGTCGACGTCATGGCAGAATGCCAAGCTTTGCACACCAGTGTTTTGCGATATGCTGATTGGTAGAAAAACAATTTTCGACGTTTTGATTTGCTGAATATTGTTCATAGTGAATAATGGGACGCGAAGGCCATGATAAGCGGAAGAAGCGATGGATGGGTGGACGTGGCGGCCATACGAAGCGTCATAAAGGCGAACTCAAAGCCGCATCCAATGCAAAAGGCCACGGTGCTGTACTCGTGACGTGTGATAAAATCAAGGAGCGACAGTGTGTCTGTGACGCGTTAAACATTTTGAATGAAGCAGCTGATCGTTTTTTTCCGCTAGCGGAAGCATCAGAAAAGAAGGAAGAGGTGGATTCCGAGGAAGGAAGGGAAAAGTCGGTGCAGAACAAGCTTCAGGAAGAAATTGAAGCCTTGCAGACGCAAGCCAAGAGCTGCCAAACGGGCCCGATTCGTTCCGTTAGATACTGCGTCAGGGGGTCATTTTGATTCAACTCAAAGACGACACGTTGTCTCCTACAGCACTAGTGAATAAAATCTTTGAGCAAGTGGAAAGCACGAAAGAGTTTGCATCGAGATTCATTGTGAAGATGATTCCATTGGAGAAAGTTGGGTATTCCAGTGTGGAGGCAATTAAGGACCTTGCTACACCAATGATTAAAACACACTTGGAAGCGTTCGAGAGGGAGCAGCAAGCTGCTGGCACGAAGAAGCCGCTGGAGTTTGCGGTCGAGTTTAAGCGTCGTAATTGCACGAATCTGAATAGTAAGGACGTCATTGACGCGCTCGTGGAGCTGGTGGGAGAAGACAAGGCGAAAGTGAACTTGACAACACCCCGCTCGGTTTTGATGGTCGAAGTTTTTCGGAACACGTGCGGCTTCAGCGTGTTGACGGACTTTCATCGCTTTAAAAAGTACAATGTGCGCTTGATTATCGATCCTCCCGTGTCGAGTGATCAGACGGCCAAAGACGATAACAAGGTCGCCGAATCAACTCAAAAGGATGAAGCGGCCAAGACGAAGGATGAAGTGGCCAAGACGAAGGATGCAGCGCAGAAGACGGAAGAGAAGTGAAAGGGCGTAGGATGATGAGAAGAACAATGAATAGGTAGCGAGAGCGTTTCTATTGACAACATTAGTTACAAGTATGAATTCTATGCAAAACAATGGACAATTCTTGGATAAAGAATCACAACGGATCGTATCTTCAATAAACAGCTTGAAAACTGCTTCAGAAAATGTAGATAAGATGTTATAATCATCATTTTCTTCATCCAAGATATGCAGTTCACAAAAGTGAGTACTCTAGAATGGCTTGAGAACGGATCCGTCTGATGTTTTCCATGCTCACGTTACAGTTCGGAGAATGTAGATAAATATTTCAATCGTCATTTCCGTTCTCAAGCGATTTTTCCAGAGTACGTGTTGTTCTCACCATGGTTGGTGCGTCATTCGACATGACGTGAATCTTACCACTTCAATCACCTGTCAATAGGAACAAATGAGCTAGAAATATTCAATCGACGCGTAAACGATAGAATAAAAAGGAATAGCCAGATTCCCTTTCACCCTTTAACTGCATTTCGGAATTTCCAAGCAAAGACGTAACATTTCAGACATGACAATCCACTTATCTGCAGTCAGTTCCTCAACGCAACGCCTAAATCAACCACGACCAACCCTAATCATGCCACCACTATCACTTCAGCCAATTTACGAAGGAAGTATCTTCCTAAGTCTGTAGCTGAAAGCTGATAATAACCGGAAGAAGGCCAACAGAATGAAGAAAACCTTCGCCAACTAGTGTCTATTGACACTTAAATTTATTCCTCCTATACAATAATGTTGACAATCACAATTACATGAGAAAACTCGATACCAAAATTAGTCTATGTGTCCAAACCTTGTCTTTGTTTCTGCGGTTGCGGTGCTTCTTGTCAAACTTCTTCGCCCAGTGCTGGTTACGTAGGAATTTGGGGTCCAGCTACAGCCAAGCACGAAAACAATAAATCTTCGGGTACTCTCTGGGCTATTGTTCAATGTTTGTAAATACGTACGCCACGAGTAGAGTGGAAACGGTGGTTTTTTGGCTTCTTGATACCGTTACGGTGAGCCTTGACCGTGTTGTTACGAGCCGTGTGATTTTTCTGCTTGACCATCTTTACGTCGGATTGGCTTGGTTTTCCTACTGTGGCGGCGGTTTTTAGGAATCTTGAAAACGCTAGCAACCAGTCGATTTTAATATATGTGTACCACGTATAAACTATGTGTAAAACGCTATTTGTATAGAATCCGAAAATAGCAGACCATAAAACATACGTTATGAAAAACCTCAATTTGAAGCCAAAATAGTGCACTTTCGTCGACTTGATTTCAGTATTGCTATTTGTACCGTCCCTTCAAAGGGGGGATAGCTTTTGAGCGGACGCATCACCGGCACGACAAGTAAAGACCATGGACCCGTTTGGAGACGAGAACGCAGATGAGGGGAATGTGCCTCAAGAAATCTCAGATTTTGTGCCACCAACGGATAACAGTGGAGAGTACGTTTGCAAGAATACTCACTGATAAGTAATGAGACACTAAAAAATCTTTTTTCTTGCAGCTTTTTTGAAGTGGAACACACTGAGAACTTCCAGCATTCTGAGGAGAGTTATCAATACACAGAAGAGCAAAGTTATGAGCCGATGGATTTTACCCCTGAACAGCCTGTGACGTTTCAAGCGGAAGTGCCACCCATGGAAATTCCTGTCCAGATTCCTGCTGTAGAAGAGGAAAACGAACTCACGTACGTTCGATGATGATATTTTTTTTTATATTATGTATTTATTTTTTGTATTTTTATTATCAGCAAATTTATGCGTGAGTATGAGGAGAAGGTTGCGCTCAAGGCACAGGAACAGGAAAAGGTGACAATAGAGTGCAAAGCCAAAGCTGAAGAAAATATGGCGCAGTTTCTAGCTGAACGTCAGCGCATCAAGGAGTCAAAAATGCAGTCGAATCGTGTTTTCGAGCAGGCGACACTGGAGAAGATGGTGGCAGATTTGCAGAATGAGAACCCGTGGGAACGTGTAGTGACGCTTGTGGATCTCGAGACAACGCGCAAAAAGAAACTTGATGCCCTGAACAAGAAAGACTCGAAAAAGCAAGATCCAAAGCCTGTCGCTGTGCCCGCCAAGAAGACTAAAGAAGACGAGGAGGACGTCTCCCGAATGCGGCAGCTTTTCGTGCAGCTTAAGGCAACGCCACTAGAACAGACTCGTGGTGATGCTGTGGCAACTCATTAGACCCGTACAACAGACCAGAGCAAGTGAGTACTCAATCCTGCAGTGAAAAGATACTGATCTAGAAGGGATGAAAGGACAATAGTATGGGCCCCACTACTTATTGTCCTTTCGTGCTTGATTTCTTGAGATAATTCTACTATCAACTTTCTTGCTTTTAATCATTACGCTGTTGTCTTTCCTGCTGTACGATGAAATTTATTATATACATTGTATTTTCATATTCTGAAAATGGTATGTAAGCTCGCAATTGTTGCACACCGACTATAGAGGCATAGGAGACGGTATGAAAGCAGGCGAGCCAAGTTATTTTAGCACCCATAAAAGAACAGCTTAGATGAACGACCAAGTGAACTTCTGTGTGGTGCAGATGCACATTAAATTATGAGGATGACTCCGCCGCGCGTCGGCCAGTCAATTAAGCCTTCTTACCGGTATTTTAATATTGATTTAAGTAATCCATTCTAATAACAAGAGGTCGAGTAGGATTGCAGTGGACCACGTAACATATAAAATATGCGATATGTGATAAAGCTGTACCAGTACGGGTACAGTACTCAGATTCAAACACTTCTGTACGTACATGTATTGGTGATGAAAAGCATGTTATGCGTCGCTGCTTCCGTGAGACTTGTAGATCCATCGTACCCATCTTATTAGCAGATAACGACTGACGTAATAACCGTTTCACAGGTCTCCACTTTTCCAGTACATGTCCTCAAATACAGCAACGGTTTTAGTAGCGTTGTTTGAAATTAGCTCGAGTGCTTTAGCACAATAACTTACGCCAGCTTGATCTGAGTCATTTCCGGGCATTTAGACTCACGGCGTTAAGTGTCAAGATTCGCAAACGATTGTTAACTTTTCATTCTCATTGATCAATTTGCCAGCATTTGATTAGACCTATCAATATCCATGACTTGTTTGACTTCAACTCTCACGCTTGTGGCTGCAGCTTCGGCGCTTTCGTCTTGCCGTGTTCTAGCCCAACAAGCGGGAAGCAGCACACCGGAAGTGCACCCTTCTCTCGTGTCAAAGCAGTGCTCAAAGGCTGGTGGTTGTGTAGTCCACTTCCATTGTGTTGGATGCGAATTGGCGCTGGCTACACCAAGTTGGTGACTACAAGAACTGTTACACGGGTAATCAGTGGGATGCTACTCTGTGCTCAAGTCCGGGGGCTTGTGCTAAGAATTGCGCACTCGAAGGTGCAGAATATCAAGGTACCTATGGTATCACTACTTCTGCCGAGGAGCTGCAGCTCAAACTCGTCACGCAGACCCAGTACGGTACGAATGTGGGCTCTCGCGTATACCTTTTGGATGCTGAAGGCTCCAAATACAAACAGTTTAGCCTCCTGAACCAAGAGTTTACTTTGGATGTGGACGTCTCGAAACTACCTTGTGGACTGAACGGTGCACTCTATTTCGTGCAGATGGACGCAGATGGAGGAAGTAGTCGATTCCCAACCAATAAGGCAGGTGCAAAGTACGGTACCGGGTATTGTGATGCACAGTGTCCACATGATGTCAAGTTTATCAACGGTGAAGCGAATACTCTTGAATGGGGTGCAACGAACCAAAACTCTGGGGGCGGCAAGTATGGTGCTTGCTGTGCTGAGCTCGACATCTGGGAAGCGAATAGCATGAGCAATGCCTTCACTACACACCCGTGTACATCTGATGGTCAAACTCGTTGCTCAAGTCCGGAGGAATGTGGCACTGGCGATGGCAACCGCTACAAAGGTGTGTGCGATAAGGATGGTTGTGACTTTAATCCCTTCCGAATGGGCAATCAGACGTTCTATGGCCCTGGTCCGCAATTCACTATCGACAGTTCTCGCAAATTCACCATTATTACACAATTTATTACAAGTGACAACACTGCAACTGGTGACTTGGTCGAGATTCGACGTTTATTCAAGCAAGACGACCGTCTAGTGACTACCCCTAAAAGTACATGGCCCACTTTAACTAACATGGATTCCATTACCGACTCGATGTGTGATACTTCCAAGAAACTTTTCGGGGATGAGAACGATCATGCGAAGAAGGGTGGACTTCAACGCATGGGCAAACAAATGGCAAGTGGGATGACGCTTGCCATGAGTTTGTGGTCCGACCACGCCGCTTACTGTCTTTGGCTTGACAGTAGCTATCCTGCTGAAGCCGATTCTTCGAAACCCGGCGTCAAGCGCGGCTCGTGCCCAACTTCAGGCGGTCGACCTGCTGAAGTTGAGGCACAGTACCCAAATGCTGCCGTCAAGTTCATGAACATTCGTGTCGGAGACATTGATTCTACCTACTAGGTAGTGTATCCATTCCGCGACTCTCTGCACAGTTTCCGTACTGTATCATGTCAAATGATACATGGATTCATTCGTAGTTTTTAGAATACCGGTATTGATTTTCTGAGAAATAGATTTTCTTTTATCGTTTCACTCTTGATGCCGAATTGAGTTCATACAAGTGCAAAACGTAGTCAAATCTACCCTCACCTTCTCTCAGCACGACATCTAAAAGTTCAGTGACATCAACAACCTACTATCCATGACTGTCTTGCATTAGCGTGTTGATATGTACAATGATATTGAGAAAAGATTTTAAGAATCTCTACATTTGCGTCTGGTGCGGAGAAGATACGCATGTTCCACCACAGCACGTAAGTTATCCCAATGTGATGATGACATACATATCCAGTCCAAGCCAATCAAACGTCAGGAACGTCACTTTTTTCTTTATCAAATCGAGCAATTCGTATTGCTGGACAACGAAGTGTTTTGTCCTGATTAATGACCAATCATCGTTCTATCTTGTATCGCCTGTCTGTACGGCCCGAAGCTTTATAACTGTCCATTTCACCTGAATTCACTATAGTTATCCTGACATCATACTTTCGCAGGAAGGCGTCACTCGACTACGTCTAGACCCTACCCTCCTCCCAGTATACAAATTTCAAGTCTTACTTCGATGACATCAACCGAACTTTGCCAAAGTACGTCAGTGAGCGCCAGAAACAAGCCTCTTTCGCTTCAAGGTAGAGGTGGTGGTGGTTGGGCATCGATCAGCTTACCACTTTCAGATTTCCAGACAAGCGCGAACATTCATTCAGTATAGCCAATCACTGGCCGTCATGATGTCTCTCTCGCAATTCAAGCAAGAAGCCAATTGGTTTATGGTGTACTATGTGGCAGTAGTGCATCTTGGTGCATTCGAAGGTCTCCGCCGTCTCTTTTCGTGCAAGTGGGAGACATTTCCACTCTTTGTAGTCATTTACTACGTCACGGGGCTCGGTATTACCATGGGAGCCCATCGGTTATGGGCCCATCGGAGTTACAAAGCGCACAGCATTGTCCGCTTCTTCCTCATGCTCTGTAATTGCATGGCGAATCAAGGAACCATTTTCCACTGGTGCCGTGACCATCGAGTACACCACAAATTCTCGGACACGGCAGCTGACCCGCACAATTCTGGTCGTGGCTTCTTTTTCTCACACATGGGCTGGTTGCTTGTCAAAAAGGACCCGCAGGTAGTTGAGGCGGGCACGAAACTTAACTATGACGATCTCTGGGCTGATTGGGTTGTCGTAGTGCAAGAGAAACTGAATCCATGGGGAAATCTGTTCATGTGCTTCGTTCTCCCGACTATCGTAGGGGTACAAGCTGTCGGTGAGGACTGGAAGAATTCGCTTTTCGTTCTCGGGTTTCTCCGCTACGTCTTTGTGCTCCATGCAACGTGGCTTGTTAACAGTGCGGCTCACTTTTATGGGTACCAGCCTTACGACAACATTCCACCGCGCGAGAACTGGTTTGTATCGATTTGGGCCTTGGGCGAAGGTTGGCACAACTGGCACCACAAGTTCCCGTACGACTACGCCACTAGTGAGTTCGGTATCACATCGCAGTTTAACCCGACCAAGCTCACAATTGACTTTATGGCAAAGCTCGGGCTGGTCTCCGACCGTAAGCGCGCGTTAGAGATCTGGGGCAAGATGAACGACTCGAAAAGCAAAGATTCCAAGTACCAAGACCCCCATGGGGACGACCCGACCCAGGCATTCTCAGCACTCAAAGCTAAAGCCAACTAATCGATACAACACATTTTTTTAAGTAAGATTTTCCCCTTAAGTGACATGAAAAGTAAAAAGCAAAAGGGTGAAGAATATAATCGCTAACAAGTTTACCTTATTGATGATCAAAAGACCACTCTACAAAGTAACAAGTTTACGTTATTGACGATCAATAGACCACACTGTTCGAATTAAATTACTCTCACACGTTCAGCGCAAATCCAATTTGACGTGTTGAAATGGCAAGTTAACGTGATGGTTAATCGATTAAGGTTTAGTTGGAATGGCTACACCTCAACTGGAAGCGATCTGGAACTTCAGACTGGTTTCGTACTTATGTAGGTGGAGTCCACAGATCTAAAATCAAATTTGTATCCATAAGGTGAAAACTTGTACGAAATAGGGTTTATAATTTATATGATTTCTAAAACAAGGTAAATGTAAAAAAATGGGCTACAAAATGGCGTCCCAGACTATTTCCGATTCTCCAGAATTTTGTTGGACCTGGTAGAGATATTAACATGTATATGATTTTATGTTGGATCAAATCCAACATTTTTCGTAACTGGATACAATATATTCGAACAGGATAGGAACACAAGAGAATAGTCAACGAAT
The DNA here is from genome assembly GCA_001887855.2 of Sclerospora graminicola. Taxonomy (NCBI): domain Eukaryota; phylum Oomycota; class Peronosporomycetes; order Peronosporales; family Peronosporaceae; genus Sclerospora; species Sclerospora graminicola. The sequence continues at coordinate 40,990 of MIQA02023829.1, forward strand.
TTGTTGGGGCACTGGTTGCTGTTACCGACTGGGGCCCCTCTTTTGGACAAGAGAAAGTGCATTTGCTACCGATTGGACCGAATCGGTAGCCATTAATCCGTAAATGTACAAAATTACATAAAACGCGACTATACGTATAGCTGGATACTGACTTGGCAGGGAAACAAGGGCCCTCTTCAAACCAACCACGTGTCAATCCATTCGATGCATATAATTTAAAATTTTTGAATTTAAGCTAAACAGTTGCCAGAATCTCCTAAGTCATTTTCTTATCATACTAAAATCAAGTTACCGAATAACAGCTGTCATACCATACAACCTCAGAAGAAACAGATTTGGAAGTTGCCAATTCATTATTGATTAGCGTTTATCAAAAGCAAGAGTTTGACAAATGTAGCATGTAATTCTACTGCCTCACTACAACAGTAACGACAAAAGTGAGCCGCCTAACGCTAATCCAAGCGTCTTTATACATAATACGTCGCTCTAGGCGGCTCTATCGGAAATTTATTTCTCACGTGATATTCACGCAATGTTGCATAAAAATTACTGTCTTGCCTCAAGGCAGAGAGAGGGCTTCTGTCGCCAATATTGCATGCAGTTAAACAGTTTCCAAATTCTCTAAGTCATTTTTTTCTTATACTCAAAGCAAGTTTAAAATTGCTATGTTGACTCAAGGCAATCACTTTTTCAGGCCCATCGGGAGTTGCACAACGTTTGCCATACGAATCAGCTGGAGTGCAACTACCAACGTTAGCTGAAGGTTGCAACACTTCCGCATTAACTCTTGGTTTAGCGGAAGCATCCTCCTCTTGTTGAGGAATCGACAATGCCGACCCTTTCTTTCCTACGCTATTAAATTCGATCTATTTCACACTCTCGGGTGTCTCACCCCTTTCCTTCGTAACTAATGCTGCTTCTCGCTCGCCCACCAGTTGCCGCTAGAGAGATTCTTTATATTCTACAAGTATCTCGCGAATGGACCTAAGGATGATGAGACTGCTGTTCTTTCTGTCGCAGTCCGACGCCATCATCGCGGCATTTAAGTGCTCTGTGCTCCGTGCTCGCTCCCCAATATGCGGCGTTGCTGCATCAGATGACACCTCGAGGAGGATTTTGTGCGAGCACAATAAATTCGGGGACTCTATTCCCTTTGTCTTCCACACTCTCGTCGATGGCGTCGCCGCGTCCCCTTCGTTCGCATTCTTATGCCAACCTAGACGACGTGACCTTCACGCATCTCAATTGGCGCCTCACGATCGACTTCCTGGCGCAGGAGCTCAGGGAATACGCCGAGTACTCATTCCATCACGCGGCCACGTCGTCCAAAGCTTCGGTTGTTGTCTTGGATACGCATCATCTTACAGTTACGAAAGCGTATGCGGATGACCACGAGACGACCTTCACTCTCTCTGAGCTTGCTAACCCGGATTTTTGGCCGTACGCTCGTCGTGACCGTGCCAAGTCACGCGACCAATATCCGGGTCGATTATGCCACGTCGGCAGCATCGAGTGGCCTCCAATGGCTCACAAAAGAGCTTACAGCGGGGCAAATGCATCCATATCTCTTTACTCAATGTCAAGCAATCCATGAGCGGACAATTGTCCCATGTCCCGACACCCCAGCGTGTAAATTCACCCATTCAGCGACTGTGACGGTACCCGACTGGTGTACGTGTTTAATGAGTGCAATTTCGACCCCGAAGGCCGCAAGCACCATAATCGCGTCGACCAGACGTATCAAGTCTCGTTCCACCAGTCGGCCATCCTATTTGTTAGCGCTCGTCGCGGGGAAACTCGAGAGTGTTGATCTCGGGCCGCGTACGCACGTCTGGGCCGAACCCGCTGTTGTAACAAATGCCGCCCACGAATTTGCCCAAACAGAAGCGTTTTTGCACCATGCCGAGACCATTACAGGCCAAGAATATGTCTGGCACCGCTATGATCTCGTGTGTCTCCCGACCTCGTTCCCGTATGGTGGGATGGAGAACCCGTGCTTGACGTTTGTGACACCCACGTTGTTCGCAGGTGATCGGTCGCTGGCTGATGTCGTCGCGCACGAGATTGCGCATTCGGGACAGGTAATCTCGTGACGAATCGCTCGTGGACAGAATTTTGGCTCAATGAAGGCTGGATCATGTGGCTCGAGCGCAAGATTCAGACGCGGATTGTGCAATATCCGAAAGCGTATGATTTGAAAGCGGTCATGGGGCTTCGGATCTTGTCGAAGGCGTGGAAGAATTTGGCCCTTTATATACGTAAATAAACAAAGACAATAGAAGTTGATTTGCACCTGAAGTTGTGAATCAAAGAGTAAACATAGTAGAAACACATCAATAAAGTGAATAACAATAAAAATAAAAACAATAGGAGTTTTTTCGCACCTGATAAAACAAACATTAATATATTAGAAACACATCAATAAAGTCAAAAAACAATTCAAAGACAATAGGACTTTTTTACTTACACCTGACATGGTAAAACAAACAGTAAAAATATTAGAAACACATCAATAAAGGGAATAACAATAAAACTAAAGACAATATGAGGTTTTTTGCACCTGACATGATAAAACAAACAGTAAATATGTTAGAAAGACATCAATTAAAAAATACTTCCTCTGGGCGGAAATAAACGCAACAAAGACCTTCAAAACTTGAATATCTTTTTAAATATAGTGTTTTAGATCAATCTGACTGCACCCAATCAATTGGCCTTGACTTCCTCTATATTTCCATACCCTTATTGATTTTTTTTGAAAAGAAATGGTTGTGCTACCACGTCCCAAACTTCACAGGTCAGCTTTTTGAAAACTCAAATTCCGCCCAGCAAAGATGAAGCCGCCTGGAGATGTAAAACTACTGTCATGAGAATGTTTGACGATACAGAACGCCGAAAAAATATTGTGAAGCTTCTGAAGCGCCCTACAAACAATGATATGTCAAGAAGGGAGCTGGCTGAACTGGCGGACAAGGTTGGTCGTCACAGGTCGACAATTGCGAGAAGATGGACCAAATTGAAGCAGGCGGCATATAAAGAGACCAAGAATGGAGTTTACTGCAGCAGCAAGAAAAAACGCGTCTTCAGACGAAGGTAAGTTGAAAAGAGTTGCAGAAACGTGTAGTTGAAGTTTGTGCGAAGTATCGTCAGGTGGAGAGACGCACCACGGAGCTCGCGGGCTTCTTCTAGTACCTTGTGAGGGCCTTTGATAACAGAAGGAGAGCTTAGCCGGGCTTCCGGCCGTACCAAACCTCTACTATTTGCAAAAAACCAGTATAAGCGACTTAGATTTTGGCCTTCGTGTTGTCAGCAATTTTACAATGGACTTCGATAGTATGAACAACATAAATTACGTTGATAAGATGTGGCTCAATGAAGATATGGATAATTGGTCTTACTTCGTGCTAACAGACGAAAAAGCCCTTGCCCGACAGCGGAGAAGCAAGCGGTTTCATACTGATATTTAAATTTGAAGGTCTTTGTTGCGTTTATTTCCGCCCAGAGGTAGTAACAATATAAATAAAGACAGTAGAAGTTTGTTCGCACCTGACATGATAAAACAAAGCGTAAATATGTTAGAAAGACATCAATAAAGCCAATAACAATTCAAATAAAGTCAATAGGAGTTTTTTTCCACCTGACATGGTAAAACAAAGAGTAAACATAATAGAAACACACCAATAAAATCAATATCAATAAAAAAAAAGTCAATGGGAGTTTGTTCGCACCTGACAATATAAAACAAACCGTAAATATGTTAGAAAAACATCAATAAAGTCAATATCAATATAAACAAAGACAGTAGAAGTTTGTTCGCACCTGACATGATAAAACAAACAGTAAAGACATCAATAAAGTCAATAACAATTCAAATAAAGTCAATAGGAGTTTTTTCCCACCTGACATGGTACACAAACAGTAAAGATATTAGAAGACATCAATATCATTAAAAATAAAGTCAATGGGAGTTTGTTCGCACCTGACAATGTAAAACAAACAGTAAATATGTTAGAAATACATCAATAAAGTCAATATCACTAAAAATAAAGACAGTCGAAGTTTGATCGCACCTAGAAGTGGTAAAACAAATACATCAGATATGAGTATGAACATCAATAAAAGTAATTATGCTATCCTTCGCACCTGATACGATCGCGCTTCATATACAGTCATATATTCGTTTACTTCTTCCCAACTTGTAAATTCTCTTTCTTCCAGCGGAGGTCTAACTGCTGCTTGCTTTTCTCTGTCGTCATTTTTCTGCTCCGTCTTGCGGCTCCGTGGGCGGCTCTGACCACTGCCCCCCCCTTGTCGTCATCAAAGCTGCTTCCACTCGAACCACTACGGCCCCTGTGGTCGTCCTCAAAGCTGCTGTCCCCCGCCGCCAGACGTCTTCTTGGGGGAGGGTTTCCGGGTACGTTTACGTGCCATTTTTCGCGCCGAAAATCTTTTTTGTTTTTGTTTTCTCTAAATTTTAAATGTGTGGTGGACGTATACTATACACCGTGCCGTTCGCCGGTTAGAAGGCTGCGTAGAATCAGGCGATTGGAGAACATTCCTCGAACATTCTTTTTTTCGTCCAATTGCAATCGGTGACTGTAACCACTCTCATTTGTTGGACGATATCCAATACAGGTATACAGTGGAGAGCTTAATAGAGGGCCCTGTATTTTGAATTGAGTTAAGTTACACAGAATCGATAGAAAAAATTAAAGTCTACACTCTTCATCATGAATACAGCGTTGTAATATTTGGCCGATTAAAAAAAGTGGAGGACTCGAAGTGGAACTTAAGCCAACCAGGCTAAATAGCATCCTTTAATAGTTCCTCCCAATTAGTGTCTTATCGGCCGTATAACCAAAACCACTTATGCGAACGTACCTTTAAGGGTTTGGAGGAAAAACATTACGGATGTTCAGAAAACTTTAACAAAGACGGCGGTATCACAAGCGGTAAGAAAAATCAAATTAAGCGTACAATCGAAGAGACAATTAACATATGAGCATACCTTAATTAGTCTGTGTTCATTAATAGTCTGTACCACATATCATCGCATATTTTTAGCTAATCAAACGTCGACAAGTTGCGTTTTTTACAATGAATGAACTCATCACGGTCAATGTGCCACAAATGCAACGCGATTTGCAGCGCGCGCGCGAGGACAATGAGCGTCTGCACGCATTTCGGAAGCAATTGAATGTAAACGAAGTCAACACACCGTTGAATTCACTGTACGACGAGACGATGAAGCTGAGCGCCAAAGAAGCGGAAGACGCCGACTTTAACCGCGCTCTAGCGCGGCGGCAGGCGCGATTGGACCTGACAAATGATTATAACGAGACATTAGCAATCGATTTGGAGCTTAAGAGCGCAAATGATCGCATTATGCAGCTAGAGCGACAGCTTTTGGATGCAGAAGAAACAATTTGCCACCTAAAAGCGGAAAAGCTTGCGGCGATGCGTGAAATTGAACGACTTAATTTTGAAAAAACAACTATTACCAAAGAAAGTGGCAATATACCGCAACGTGAGTTAGTGCTAGAGCTGGAGATGAAATTGGAGGAGCAAAAGAAAACCCATGCTCTGGAGCAGGAACAACGTATGGCTGTTATTCGAGACCAGGAGAGTGAACTGAAAACGCTGCGGGGTCAATTGGAAGACACGTTGAAACAATGAAATACAGCAAAAATACAATGATTTGGTGGAGCTCAACAAACAAGAATCGATGAAACAGGACCAGGATACCAATGATAAGAATAAGGTCAGTATGTACGGAAACAACGACGCTGAAGCAGAAGCGAGTGCATTACCCAAGGATATCTGTACTGGACGCTGACGCAGTTAATCCTAAATGGCATGAAGTGCTCGTCCGCCATCCAACGCCCCACTTCGACATGAAGTCGCCCGAGGTGTCTTACATTCTTGAAGCATGGACAAACAACATAAAAAATACGTTACTTACGGCGCTGGCTTGTCGAAGTAGTGGACACTAAAGTTCCGCTTCCAAATGTTTTTCCCATGGCTGTAGAACTACCACGGCTTCCTCCTGAAGTGCGCGACGGGTTTCTGACCGACGGAATAAACTCTAGCCAGCCATCTTTTGCGTATTTACGGCACTGTGACATTACAACTTGTGAGTAACTTTACCGTAATGGACATGTCATAACTCCTGTCGGTTCGCTCACGATTCTGGTTCCTGCAGCAGTCGAACCTAAGCATCATCTACTGTGTACGCGACGGGTGCAACGCAGTCGAGACAGAGCAGCACTTGTTCTTTGAATGTACACTCGCGACGCAGCTGTGGGAGCAAATTGGCCAGCTTGTTTCGCCATTCTTCCAGTCGCGACTGACGTGGCTGCTTGTTGCACTTGGGACGAAACCTGTGGTCCGCGATCAGTGGAAAGACAGTGCAGCAGTTGTGGTCGACGTGTGGCACACGCTTCGCGTGGTAACGCTCCACTTCCTCTGGTCCGACCGAAACAGGTGCTTGTTTGACGGACGACAGCCCACGCCGCCGCTTGCTGCACTTCAAGTAGTCTTCATGACGTTCGCCGCGCATATCCGATACTTCGACAGACGGTTGTATGAAAGTGGGGATAAGCTCGCCTTAGCCATGGTCGTGCGTTCGATGAAATCCCATCCAATAAAGTTTCAGGCTCGGGTTGACAATCCCATCAAACTTTACTGTACCATTGATGTAAAATGGGTTCAGAAATCTGGTATTTTTGTAGGAACCATGTGTGTGTGGATAAATTGTCTATTTCGGCACGTAACAGATGTTCTTGTTCGGGGAGCGAGAGCTTAGCTACCGTGTCCGTCAGGAAATGAAGGACTTCCCGCATCCTAGGATCGCCTGCCCCAATGATTTTGTGAATCTCACATTTAAGTGCATGATGAATCGTTGGGCCATGGAGCCGGTTAATTATATCTTCGAAGTCGCCCTCCAAAGAATCCGGGTCCCAAGGGGATTGGTCTGTACAATCCCTTTGCGGACTCGAACCGTGTACAATCATTGTCTCAGAGTGTTCCTGATGTCCTTTGGCTTCGTCCATTGATGCATCCACCACGATGGGTAATATAGCACTCGATTCTTCAACTGACTCCTTATCCAGAAAGTCCTTAGGATGTATTATTTTCACTGTTACTGCAACCCGAACGGCGTTCTTCACCTGAAAAGACAACATCATATGTACAACGTGCTGGAGTAAACAGCTTCGTTTGCTTGAGCACCTTGCGAAACGCGAGACGAAACTGTAAAATGTCTTCGAACACTGGTAGCAAGATCACTCGCAGGTGTTTGCTGAATTGGACATAAGCCTTGATCTGCACGTCACCAACACGTTAAGTGTAAATAGACATTGGATGTGGCTTCGTCGGTGTTTTTGGTGCCCATACCATTCGAAGAAGAGCCGACCTATCTTATTAGAAAATTATAATTGAAGTGTATTATATTGCTGAAACGCAAAACTCACGCTATTTTTTGCACGAAACGATTAGTGTGGCCTATACTAATTTCGCAGCGACCTTATTAGCGTGGGTGCAGAATTACCGAAGCCCACACTAATTTCGATTTTCCGTGCATAAATTTTGAGTGCAAAATTAGTATAGCCCACACTAATGACACTCTTTGCTGTACTTGTTACAACGTTTTTCCAATAGTGTATGTCTACAAGCTAAAATTGGTGAGACATTTCCCAGATCCTCCGGGTACGCACCTAGTAACGGAAAACGACAGGTTCGATTTTGACGAAGCCTTGTTGCCAGAGGATAGTTGGGACAAACCACTGGACCCCGACGAATATAAAGTGGAAAAGATTTTGGTTGTTCGATTTGGACGGAAAACCAGATTTGGCCGGGCCCACAGAGAATTTTTGATACAGTGGGAAAACTACGAAGAACCATCGTGGGTGGATGAGCTGGATCTAAATTGTGGGGCGCTGATGAGGGAGTCCGACCGCCAGCGAGAAGTCCGACCGCCAGCGAGCGAGCCGGAATCGTTTCGAGGTCATGCTGACCCATGAAGAAGGTTGAACTGACCCAGAAAACTAGGTCATCCGGTTGCTGTGCATCAGGTCAGGCCAGATTAGGCGATATTAGTCGACCAATCAAATGGTAGAAAGGAATTAATCTGGTCGGAAATTGGCCAATCACATGCTGGACAAGATCTTACGGGGTCAGCATAGGTGGTACAGATGGATAGGTGGTTGGGTTATGGAGAGAAGTGGGAAGTAGGAAAAAGGTCGCTTCGATATGGATGATGGCAAGAATAACATATTAGCAAGGCGAATAACAATGAATGGATGGGTGGAAAGGAGCAAACTTAAACAAACGGAATACGCTAGCCCTGGGGTCGGGGTGCAGGTCATCACTGGTCAGTATAACGAAACTTGTTCCTGAGGAGAGACACGCGGAGGCCAGGATGGCGGTCGGGGTCCTATCGATATTGGTTACGTCACCGATCCTGCCGGTCGATCTCGTCAAGTGAGGCCTGGAGGGTGGTAGCACGACTGGGGTCACCTAGTTCTGGATACCAGGTTCCGTCCTCAGCTGGCTCCCCACTCTTCTCCACCTTAAGGTTAGCCATATGCAACACCATGGGACAAAGAAATATGTCCAGGCCACAGTGGCCAGCTTTGATTCCATCGACGACGAGGGAACATAGGCTGGACCAGCTTTCAGCCGCTCGGTTGCGGCGCCTTTTACGTCGGGCACGGTATCCAGCCAGAACGGGATCCTCACGCTGGGCTCCAGCTGAAATGAATATGAAGTGAATGAACTCCCAAATAGCCGGACAATGATGGGAGAGGAATTCCTCATACGCACGACGAAAACCTGCGAACCTCACACTGGGCTCCAGCTGAAATGAATATGAAGTGAATGAACTCCCAAATAGCTCGACAATGGCGGGAGAGGAAGTCCTCATACGCACGACGAAAACTTGCGAACCATCCGGTGCGGGGTAAGCCCATATCGGGCATATGCGTCGCCAATACGGCCCACAGCTCGAGAGACATGACCGCTTCTATCTGCTTAGGATTGACCAGGTCAGTGCGCTAATGCGAAACCTGGGGTGACTGGGAAGACGGAGGAAATATCCACAACGTTGGACCGAGACAAACATCGAGCGACACGGCTGCCAGTGAGATCAGCGATACGCAGGCCTTTCAGCTGGATCTTTTCAGACTAGGACGAGCCGCACTTAGCTCAGAAGTGCTCAATGTTTTCCGACGAGGAATCCAGAGGGGGGGGCCTCTTCGACCGACTCCTTGGACTCGTCGCCTGATTCTTCAGACTTTCCCATGCTTGGGGCCGGCTCATCCAACCCGATGATGTCCCGATGAGGTGACCGTTCGAGGTCCTCGGTAATGGCCTTGTCGTCGTCTACCTCGAGAAGATCTGATTTCTCTTCCTCATCCGGGGAAGCGGTGGATGGCTCTCGGGGGTCATGAGGAGGAATGCGAAGAAGAACCCGAGAGAACGGAGAGCCAGGCAAGAAATTTGGGACATGGTTACGAGGGGGCGACCCTCCGGAAGCCAGCGGGCTTGAAGCGGTCGATCTCGGATCAGGAGTAGAACCCGGCTCGTCCTCATCCCAGACCTTCGACACTTCCGCCAACAAGGAAGACTACTTGGGCCGTTTAGTGGCCACCTGAGAAGGGAGCGACAAAATCCTGCTGGACCGACGTTCTCCTCCGCTTATCGGAGGGGGGGGGGGCTCTGGGGATGGTGAGGAGTCCGGCTGTAGGCTGGCTGTGTAAAGGCGGAGGGTTAGGGTTTCGGGAAGCATCCCAGATCCGGAGGCGTGTGGTTACTCCAGCATCGACAATATCTAAGTCTGATGCGGACGCCTTCCCCTCGGATGATTCGACGCCGGCACCAGAGTCAACAGACAACGGTAAGGATGGGTTGGCGGGAGAATCGGAAATTAGACCATGGGGCAGGCCAGGTCGATAAGATTCCAGATGGCGCGTCGGTTAGGCGCGGCGCCCTGCACCAGACGTGTCACCCTGGCATTCGCTTCTGCCAGCCGTTCTCGGTCAGCCTTTATCGCAGACAAGGAGTCCGCCCGACTTTTCAGGAGGTCGGAAACTACCTTCCTGGATTTGTCCATATTCGACTGAGCCTTGGCATGTGCTTTTTATAGTCCTGGACCTGGAGTTAAATCTCGGGTGGCTTGGATGTCGATTGTTCCAGATGTTTCTTGTACTTCTCCAGTTTCTGCGAGAGGTGGATCCGGTAGCTCTCTAGCTGGCCCAAGTTCACTTGCAATTTCTCCAATCGCTGAGAGAGACGGATATACTGCTCGTAGCTTCATTTTTTTACTTTTCGGGAAGCATGGGAAGACTCGAGCATCAAGGTGGGGAAGTACATGATGCAGTTTCCTGCAGGGACATAGGACATATAGAGGGAGCAGCCGAGGAAACGAACCCGGTCAAGCGTGGTCGCACTTACGTTAGGACTCCACGGTGGATACCGCCTTTTGGTGCAGGACGCTCAGGGAGTCGATAGACCCAGACAGCAACTTGTATCGGTCCCTCTCCCGAACAAGGTCAGCAACTTCATTTTCCAATTGACCAATGTGGCCTTGGAAGTTTAGGGCAGCGAGTACCTCCCGGACCTTGGCCTCATCCGCCCGTTGGTCAGCCAGTCGCGCGGTTTACAGCTCGGTGTTCGCCTTCTCCAGGGTAGCCACCTGAGCAGTCAAAACAATGATCTGGTTTCTCAGGCTGGCTATCTCCGGCTGCCCTGGACGGCGTCCAAGACCGGAGAGTCGCGCACTTAGGTAGCCTACCGGTGGCCTAGCTGTTCTCGGAGAACGATCCGGCGACGAGTCCGTGTTTGTTCGTTGGGGCAAGACATGAGAACGTTGGATGATGTAAGATGAATGCGTAGTGAGATCCGTTCTCAACCGTTGTGCGGCTGCGACAAGACTCAGGGGCTGATGTGGTGAAGTGCTTCTGGGATTAACGGACCTAAATCCACTTACCTGATTGGTCGAAATGTTGGTCCAAGCTAGCTGCCCGGGTCGGCAACTAACAGACGCAAGATGACAGCTGCCGGAGGCGTTCGAGAACACCCTCAAGCGCCACATCAGTACAAGGCATGGAACCGGGCTAGACGAGGCGATCCGGAGGCCCAGAGTGAGGTCAGCCAGAAATTGACCAGTGGAGCTGGATTGCCGTGGATTGTGGCCATAAGTGGCCAAGGGGTGGATTGGTCAAGAGATGGGTATATGAGAAGCTCCAGGGAAGTTTATGTTCCTGTAATAGCCGGATGGAACACCGAAGGTAGATGAGCGGCCGCGTAGAAGGAATCGGAATCGGCGGCCAGGTTCCGTCCAGGTCGAGGTGGATGGCTTTCCAGGTTGGTCAGGCTATTTGGTGTACACAATACAAAACGTCCCGGTTGAGCTGGTCACGCTATTTCAGATAAGGCACATAACCATCCAGCCAGGTTGTTTTGGGTAGGGTACACAAAAGGTTCGTATTGAATCTAGGGATAAAATCAGTATACGTTTCGCTTTCTAAGACGTTATCATTGGTTCACAACAGAGGGCTAACAAGGACCCTCTAGCTGTTATTGGTTTGCCCGGGGAAGGTTGAAAAGAACCAACCGGAAGTCCCCTGACCGGGAGTCATCGTGAAACTTACACTCAACTCAAGTTGCCCGTGTTTGGAACACGGTTTAGTTTTATTGGAAAGTGTGCTGAAGTTTTGGCTTACTGTGAAAGATTGTGGAATATTATTTGGTTTCCCTATTTACACAGAAGATTGGAGTAACCCCTTTATTTTCTTTGGTTAAGCTGGCCGATCGATAACTCTCGGTCAAGCCTTGTCGTATACAAATTTCAACTATAACGCCAGTCCGCTCCCCGGTGAAGATTTCCGCCCAGGATGTCCTAACCCTCGTCTACCTATTTTACTGACTTTTAACTAATCGCCCTATAGTCCGCCAAGAGAGCGTAACCGCCAGTGCTGACGGGTACACAATGTGAGTCTTACATAACATGGATCATCCCAGGCGTCACGGCCAAGGTGATGGAAGTGACCGGTCCAGCCGGCTTGATGCTGGATTGGACCAAGACCTGGATGGACGGAGTACCCCCTCCGACAGTCGGTCATCTGGCCCCCCGTGGGTGTTCGCATCTCCGATAGAATTTCTGTCTACACCACAGGAACATCCAGCTTCGAAGTCATCACGGTATTTTTCAATGATATTTTGCAATTGCTCCGAGAGCTGGGACTCCTGCCAGATACTATTCAAATCTTTTGAAAAACCACAGAGAATCATCGCTTTGGGGGTAGAGCACTCCCTTTTTGTCCCGCTTCATGCTAATAGCACGTACGCACCTAGATGCCAGCTCCAGGTAAAAATGTTTCCAGGGTTTTGTAACTTCCCTGACCACTGTCCGTTTCGACTTTGTGTCGAAAAAAAATTTCTTGTGCCAGGCGCCATTTCTCTTTTTTCATTCGGATGCCCACATATCCTTGATCGCCATATTGATGAACGAGTCGGCCGGTTGGCAGAGGTGGGTGGAATTAGGAGGCAGAAATTTTATACGAATGCTCTTTTCGTCCAAAATTTTCCTTGCATTCATCCAGTTCGTGCCCGCTTGCATTATCCATGTATACAACCCGGAGCTCGCCATACGGATACCGGCGGTTGCACCGGTTGGCTAGGAGTCAAGCCCTAAAGACGCGCTGGTCCATCCACCCTTTGGGTCCGCTACGATACGTCACGCCACTCACGTCATCTTCGAGACCTCTAATAGGGTGGCTACAATTGCCGTTTTGAAATATAATCATAGGTGTCTCGATCCGAGCATTGGCCCCACCTCGTATCTTAATCACTGGCGTCATTCCTTCTCCACCACTATCAGCATCGTGATATCGGATCACTTTGTCTCCACAAATGCTAAGTGTCTTCTTGTCGTCCATGTTGATTGAAAATGCGCTTCACCCATGTTGTACACCGCATCCTCGTGAAAAGCCCAGCTTTCGAAGTGTGGTGAAGTGATTTGTGAATTAATTAACGGGCGGGTATGAGATACATCTGGTCGAGGGTGCATTCTGTTTGGCAGAAAATGACGGCCAATGGCGTAGATGCTGGATGGCAGTTGCCAAGTGTATCCACCAGCGGCAGGATGATGCCAGGCACGGAATCGAGCCAGATGGGCGTGATCAAGGGACTTGTAATTGGGCTAGCCGGAGATGGGCCGTCCGGATCAGGTGGGCCGGATGACCGCCGATAGTAGATGAGAAGGGCGGATTGTTTGAAAGATGTATGTGCGAAGGATCCTGAAGAAGGGCTTTGTGGAAGACTGATGAGACGCCAGAGCTGGACGCTGGGCTGCTAAGGAAGAGTTAACGCCAGCGGCCAAGTGGGCTTAGATGGATGGCTATCCAGGTCGAGCCGGATATTTGGTGTATGGTACATGAAGGAGTATCCAGGTAGAGCTGGATGACAGCTGGACGGAGACAGGATATCTGGTGTACAGCACACGAAGGAGTATCCAGGCGGGCTGATTGGCTGGTGTACAGTACACCAAAGAGCATCTGGATGGTTTTGGTGTACGCCACACAAAAGACATCCAGGTGGAGCTGACTGGGCTATTTCAGGTAGGAAACATGACTATCCAGCCGGGCTATTTGGGGTAGGTTACACAAAAGGTTGTATTGGATATAGGGATAAAAATCAGTATACGTTTCGCTTTCTAAGACGCAAGTCGGTTTCATTGGTTCACAGCAGAGGGCTAACAAGGTCCCTTCTTGCTGCTATTGGTTTGCCCGGGGAAGGCTAAAGTAACCCACCGGAAGTCCCCTGACCGGGAGTCGCCGCGTCGTGTATACTCAACTCAAGTCGCCCGTGTTTTGAACACCTATTGGAAAGTGTGGTAACGTTTTGGCCTACAGTGGAAGATTGTGGAGTGTTATTTGGAATCGGTTTATCACCGGCACTTCGGGCAATTATGCATTCAGCCGATTATCGTGCACATCTTTTTAGTCTACTATAGTCTCGGGATTTGAAGTAGGTCTTAGAGATGGTAAAAGGGAATATACTCGTGACAAAAGACCTGATTAAGGCGAGGCTATAAAATATATTTTAAAACCTGAGGTCAGCTAAAATTCTTAGGTGATGGTCAAGCCCTTGGTTAACCGCTCCATCACCCATAAAAATAAAGCATATATTATAGAATAGAATAAAGCAGTTTTTTCTGGTTTGCAAGGCGGCCTACTTATGCATCTTTTTCGTCTCCTATAGCCTCTTCTAGCTTCGTTAGTTCAGTATTAACCTTGGGTCAATTATCGCAAAGAATTAATAGTTGATAATAGCAGATTCAAAGGTGGACGAGTAGCTAGGATAAAGCCTCCATTGCCTAATTGCTTCTTCAAATTTAGGAGTAAAATGCGACTATCCCAGGTAGGTACAGTAAAATGCGGCTCAGTCAAACCACTTAAGGCTTTGTGATAAGCTAGACTTTCGTTAAAACTCGGTCCTGCAGCTCTTTTGCTAGAAAAGTGGTATACGCTCACACCACTCCATTCTACAACAGACTGACCAAATGATTTTCTTTACACCTGATACTAAACTTATCTGAATTTGATGGTGAGAGTAAATTCACCGGCGGGCTATCTTCGTTAATTCTTGCCTATAACCACCTTCGTGGCTCTTACATCATCTGTTGTCTTCCCATATCCCTTTGTTATCTTTGGTTTAGCTGGCCGGTCCAGCCGTCGCAGTATAGAAACTTCAAGTGTATTGCCAATCCTGCTCCCCGGTGATGATTTCCGCCCAGGAGCTACCCCTAGTCCTAAGCCTCGTTTCCCTATTCGACGGACTTTTAACCTTTCGCCCTAGGGTCCATCAAGAAAGCGCAACCGCCAGTGCTGACGGGTACACAAGGTGAGCTTTTCGAACATGGATAATCCAAGTCGTCACGACCAAGGTTATGGAAGTGACCGATCCAGCCGGCTGGATGCCGGATCAGATCAAGACCTGGATGGAAGGAGTACCCCCTCCGTGAGTCAGTCATCTGGGTCCCCCGTGGGTGTTCGCATCTCAGAAGGAATTTCTGAGAGCGACTATACCACAATGGTGTGCATGCCCGGATCTCTTGGTGACCCTGGATATCACCGCGAGTCTCTAGTGGGTGAAAGACTAAAACCTGTCAAATTTGTTGAGGACGTTGTGTCGGGTGCATTGGGGGAAGGCATATCGCCCCCAATGCTGCTGAAGATGGAAGGATGCGATGGTCGACTCGGATTGGGGGAGTACGAGGTCGACATTAAAGAAGAAGTTACTCCCCTGGAGGCTCCTACTGGAGCTGGGTAGGATTATGGTGCTGGTCACTATAGTGCTGGCCACTATGCCCCAGCTGGAGCCGGCTCGGATTATGGTGCAAGTCACCATAGTCCGAGAAAGGATCATGGTTTCGACAATGATCCGAAGAAACAAATGCATATGATGAGTATCAAAGAAGAAAAAATTAAGAAAGAAGAATCGAACGCTGGAAACGACCAGAGTGGGAAGCTGGCTGGATCAGGATCAAGTCACTATCCAGGTCACCTACCCCTAAAAAAGCTGGATTGGCAAGAGCTGGATTATCCTACTCGCAAGGATTGGCCACGTTTTGAAGAAGAAGAAGAAAAGCTGGATGGCCTATCACAGTAGGTTATGGACACCGACCTGGAGCGTACCCACCACCCACCTTCGCGAGTTGGGTCAGTTCTTACGGACGGATGGGGTCCTGAAGATAACTCGACCGAAAAATCCTGGGTGGATTGAAAGGTCCCGTCTCTCCCTCATCGCTCTTAGACAGCCACGTGTCCATCATTAATGGACTGTTCGATCAGCTCAAGCAAGCCGGCATCAACACCGGCGCCTTCGACCCAAACCAGTTGTCCGACCTGAAGACGGACAGGCTGAAGGAGGCATCCAGTGCACTTCACGACCGCTTGGTACCGTTAGTGGGCTGCTCTCCGTCGCAGAAGTTGACAGAACTAGCTGGAGCGACTCTGCCTTCACCTCTGGCAGCAAGCAGTCCGGCCGGATTACACTCAAGTTCCTCACAGTACGAGTCTGCCCCTTCAGAAATAGATTCAACTGACTCATCTGTAGGCATTCTCCGCATGACGCTTGTCCCAAGGGGAGCAGCGCGTGTGGCAACGGCCACGAGGTTTGAACGATACGAAGATCCAGATACGCCCGAGCGGAATAAAGCCAGTCAGCACAGCGTCCAGACCCGGACGGCGACGGCGGATCCAGAGCCAAAAGACGAAGACGTGGATGTGCGGATTAAGAAGGAATCCCGAGCCGGCAGCCAAGCTTCCCACCAAGTCACCCCTCAAGTGGATCCTCAAGCTAGCCCTCAAGTGCCGGATCACCTTCAGAGCATGTTTCCGGCGATGATGGAACGATATTTGGAGGAACAACGTCGGGTTAGTGCCAGCCGCGGCAGTCCGGGATCACCGGACCTGCCGGCGCCTCGTGGGAGTGGGGTGCCCGAGCCAGCCCAGTATTATGCGAGGAAGCCGATCGATGAAGACATGGAGTCAGTGTAGTCCAAGCAGAGTGACTCCCCGTGCCGTTCCACCAGTGGCCGGCCAAGTCGCCGAACTGGACGAACAACGAATACGAAGCTGTCTCTCAGCGACGGGAAGGAATCGTCAAGTCAGCTAGGTACCAATAGACCACCGATAATCCGATGAGTCCCGCTTCGAAGGGCCGATCGTATGCGAGAGCTGAGGGTATACCGGCTGGTTGCTTGTCCGGATGACCTGGATCTGGGGATGGCTCGCCGAGCCAATATGGCCTCAGGCCCAAGCGTTTGATCCGGACTCAGGGGCGATTACCAGGGTGCGGATGTCAGCCACGTCCGAGTTGAAGGATTTCACAGGACGGGACATGATTGATGACCAAGCCCGAGGATGGCTGAGCAAGACGAAGTCAGCATTCCTCAGAGACCGTAAGCCCGACTATGAGAAGTGCCTGATCTTCGGAGATTTGATGAAGGGTCTCGCTAAAAAATGGATCCTGCAGCTCAGCCGGGAAGTCCGAGACGATTGGAGGGAGCTGGTTGAAGCTTTTGGAGAGCAATACTGCGGATCGGGAATGTCGGTAGCGCGCCAGTATTTCCATACCAAGAAGCGGGCAGATGCGTCCCCACTGGAATACCTCCATCGACTGAATGTCGCAGAAATGAGGGCGAGCATACCGGTAAGAGAAAATGCCAACCGGTCGGAAGCTGCCCGGGAACATGTGGAGCATTTCATCAGCACGTTGGACGACCGGAAGCTGGCGGACCAGCTGGCGTTACTGCGATTGAAGAATACCACGGAGCTGTAGCTGAGGATGCGTACTTATCGAAGAGCGAAGAAACGAGGCCCCAAGGCAGCAGTTGGAGCAGGTAGGTACAAGTCACGTTTTAACCCGGATCAAGGAAGCCGCCAGCCATCCACCAGGACGGCCCGAGCCGTCCGCATGGTGGCCCGAGAGTCGGATGCGACTAGTTCGGAAGAGGAGTACCAGCGATCTGGGGGCGAATCTGAGGAGGAGCAGTACCGGTATCTGTTCTTGGCGGAAGCCAGTCAGCAACCTAGGCTGCCATCTGGTCCAGCCGGTAGAAGGGTTTTCCGGCTCGAACTGACCAGGATTACCCCCAGACGGAAGTGTCCCCGCTGTGGGTCCATCAAGCATGACGACCGAAGCTGCTGGAAGCGGCTGACCTGCAAGAAGTGCGAAAGGAAGGGACATCCGGCGAAACACTGTTTGTTCACCTGCAAGACTTGCGGGGAAGTGCGTTAGGCTGGACTGTGTCCCATCGAAGAATTCTACAACCAGATGAAGAAGTGCTGTCCCGACCAAGCACGCTGGAATGTTGCCGCCAGGGGTTGAAAAGATGTTAAACTAGATCGCTCGCCAGGTTGGAATCTAGTTCGAGCCGAGCGGTCTATTGTTAGTATCTATGCATATGTCGGTAAGGAGGGTAATCAAGAAGCAAAAGCGTAACCGACAATACATGTAAGTTTGACGATTACGTCATCCGGTCCCCGGGCAGCAGGGCTGACCCTTTCCTGGTGAGCAGTATACGAACGGACGAATATTCTCGGTCTGAAGTGCTTATGGAATTGAATCTGCTACCCGGCGAATCACGAGGTTATTGGAAAAACCATGCACCGGATAAGTGGTTCAAGCAAACCAAGGCGGATGGTAAAATTAATAACCAGAAGGCCACCATGCTGTTTGACTCTGGCGCAGAAGTATCTATCGTCGACACCACCTTTGCTCGTAAGGTGTGTGAAATAGACGAGACGAAGCGACAGAAATGTATCGGCATTGGAGAAAGTTCATACATGACCCAAGGAAGAACAAGAGTTAAGATTACGTTGGCTGGGGCCTTGGTGTATTACTTTACCGCCTGGGTAGGTAAGCTACCCGGGCAGGATGCAATTCTGGGGATGGACTTTATGGTCCCGGCCGGCATACGGTTGGATTTATCGCATGGAACATTGACGTTACCGGATGAGGTGCAGATCCAGCTCGCCGGCCGGCGGCCCTTATATGGTGCCCACGTCCAGTTCCTCAAGTTAGGTCAGTTTGTAACGGTGCCAGTGGGAAGAGCGGTGGAAGTAATGGTACGACCACACGACAGACGGCGTAAGTTATGGCTGACTAGGGGCGAGTGTTGGGTACCCTCGTTTGTCAAAGGGGAAGGTCACCTCAATTACATAAGTGTGACCAACATCTCAGAACGGCCCCTCACCTTGCATGAAGACGTGATCATTGGAATGTGGCTGGCCGAGGACAAGGTGCCCCGCCGGCCGGGTTATGTCACTATTGGCTCAAGACGCTATATCGAGTGGCAAAACCTGGCCTTTCAGGCAACTACCGATTTGGACAGCAAAGAGAAAGTAGTGGAGGAAGACCAGACTCCAATGGTGGCTAAACCAGAGTACCGGACTCCTTCTAGAATATTGACGCGGAGCCAGCCATCGCCGGATCCGGCTGAACGTGCTAAACCGAGATCCTGCCCCAATCGCTGAACTGGTTTGTCCACTCCGTCGAAGACGGACGAACGGTAGGATCGCGAGAGGCGACAAGGCAGAGTCACATGTGCGGTCACCTCCGATGCCGGATGGCTTGATGAGCAGGATGATGCTGGATCGACCGATCCGGCTGACCAAGATTCGGAAATAGACGGAGGCGGATCTGACCAGGATTCGGAAATAGCCGGAGGCGGATCGACCGATCTGGCTGACTGGGATTCGGAAATAGTCGGAGGCGGATCAACCGATCCGGAGTTAGCCGAAGCTGACCAGGTCTGCATTCATGAAGGGGGCGAGCTATATGTTGAAGGCATGGAGGATCAGATGGCGGTGCTACCTGAGAAAACTCCCTGCCCCCCGGCGGTTTCTATTGACGATCTGCAAGTGGGAGACCCGGATGTGAACAACCAGGAAGAGATCAGCAGGCTGAAGGATATCATATGGAAACGAAAGCATCTGCTGATCGGACCAGGAAACGCACTTCCTCCGGCCGCCCATGGGGCGGTATGTGACATTGATGTGGGAGACGCCAAGCCGGTTGCACAAAGGTGCCGAAGAGTCGCCCCCCAGTATCGGGAAAAGCTGTCAGAGCTTATCAAGGGATTGCTAGCCACCAAGATAATTCAGCCGTCCACCTCGCCATGGGCCTCGCCCATTGTAATCATTATTAAGAAGAATGGGTAGATATAAGGCTGTGCATCGACTACCGGCTGGTGAACCGGCTGACTAAGCTAATGGTTTACCCGATGCCGTTGATAAACGACCTGCTGGAGGACTTGGATAAAGTTTTGTGGTATTGCTCATTGGACATGACCAGTGGATTCTGGGTGGTCTCTATGACCGATCGTGCACGGGAGATCTCTGCATTCGTGACGCCCTTCGGGTTGTTCGAGTGGAACCGGATGCCGTTCGGCCTAAAGAATGCTCCGCAGATTTATCAACGGCTGATAGAGATGATATTTAGAGAACCTGACCCTATACAGGGTGGTGTAAGCCATGTCAAGCGCGGTGCTGTAAGGGCCTCATTTCATTACACTTTTGGACCCCGACTCTATCCGACTTTGGATTTTCGTCCACGGTGGGACTCGAACCCGCAATCTCCCGGTCCCGAGGGCAGGGCCTTAACCACTGCACCAAGCGAGGTCGGTCCAACGGCTAGTAGATAACACGCTGTATGGACCATTCAAGATCAAGGCGGACCAAGATCCTGCTCAGGTCGGTGATGTGTTCGCCGAAGGTGACCTGGACCTTGACCCAAAACCTTCAGTTTTGGGGCGGCGGTCCTACATTGATGACATTCATGTGACGGCTACTACTTGGGATTTACTGTGTGACATAGTGAAAAAGTTGATGATTACGTGTGAAAAGTGGAACCTTTCGATTAGTGTGGTGAAAATTTTCTGGGGAAAAACTAAGGTAACCTATTTGGTTCATCGGGTTTCGATTGCCGGATTGGAAGCTAATCCGAAGGATTTGGAGTCCGTTAGTTATCTGCCTTTCCCGCGGTCCTTGAAGGCTATGCAATTCGTTTTTGGGCAGTTTGAATTACTACAGTCGGTTCAATGAGGATTTCGCGGTCTATGCCGCTGTGTTGTATGAGTTACGGGAGATGGATTTCCACAAGCTGAGAGAGCAGGATAGGCAAGGTGGAGTGCGAACCGAACCAGCAATATCAGCCAATGATATGCTACCCGAATCAACTTTTTCCACCAATGAGATGCCGCCTGCGTCGACTATTTCCACCAATGAGATGCTGCCCGCGTCGACTATTTCCACCAATAAGATGTCGCCCGCTTCGACTATTTCCACCATTGAGGTGCTACCCGGGTCAAGTATTTCGTCCAATGAGATGCCGCCCAGGTCCACCCGGACAGGCAGCCGGCTGTCCAATGCCTGCGCTTTTGGGCCGGATTACCACATGACCAGGGCGATGGTAGCTTTTGGCATGCTGAAAGCAAAGATGGCGACCACACCAGTCCTGAAGCATTTCGATGTTAATAAGGTGCCTGTGGTCATCATCTATGCTAACAAGTGGGCTATCTCAGCTGCCCTTGTGCAGGATCATGACGGAGTGTATTGTCCTGTGACGTTCACTAGCCGGACTCTGAAGGCTAACGAAGTTAACTATGGGCTAGTGGATAAAGAAGTTTCGGCTTTACTACGGATCCTGGATGTGTGCTATACTATGCTGATGTCTCGACCTCTTAAGGTATTATCCAGACGGTCGACCTTGTCATGGCTTCTGACAGCAAATGGAATTGATGGTCGGCTGGGTAGATGGGCTGCTTTGCTGTCTCGGTGGTCTCTAGAGGTAATCAAGTGCACCAAAGGAAAAGAGGAGATACTGGGCACGTTGGCGGCCAGCATCACCCCAAGGGCGGAAGTGGAGGAAGCGCTGAAAGCCAGAGCAATTCAGAAACAGCCACGACAACCCATCATACCACCATGGGACCGACAGAAGAACTGATGGTTCTAAGCTTTGATGGGTCAGCAAGCGTAAAAAAGGGAGTAGGCGCCTATAGTGCTATCTTATGAAAGCTGTCCGAGTGGAAAGTGGTCGCTGCTGCTTCAGATTTCACGCCTGGCATAACAGTGAATGAGGCAGAATACCGAAGACTGCTGCTTTGCCTAGATCTGCTGACTGGCCGGACGCAGGGGCGGATCAT
>MIQA02023830.1:0-31516 GCA_001887855.2 Sclerospora graminicola
CAATCGCGTCAGTTGCGCCCAGCCGAGCGCAACTATCCAGTGCATGACAAGGAACACCTTGCCATGAAATATGCACTGGCAAAGTTTCGGATCTATCTCTTAGGAGATAGACCGTTTGTGGTTTACACGGACCATGCGTCGTTACGCACGGCCGTGAATTCACCACACATCTCCCAAAGAATGGCACGTTGGCTATCATTCTTTGCTGACAACAACTTCACGGTTGAATACAAACCGGGAAAGTTGAACGTGATAGCGGATGCGCTATCACGACGCCCCGATTACGAGACGAAACCGTCTGTAACGGAGGCAATCAGTGCAAACGCAATACGTTGCACTGCTCTGTCGTCGTCACTTGTACGACAGGTACATCGAGCGTACGAAACAGACGAGGAAGCTCGTCTGCTGATTAATTACCTCAGTAATCAATCTGATCGGAAGCGCGAGGAACTTCCACAGTTCCTTCGCGCTTGCGTGCATCGTTATCGATTGCACGATGGTCTGTTGCTTTATAGCACAGACCAAGATGATGTTAGTCGCATCGTCGTTCCAAACGACGATGATCTCAAACATCAAATTTTGTTTGAGTACCATGATGCACCGATTTCGGGGCATCAAGGTCTAGAGAAGACGTATGCTTCTCTCGCACGCGATTTCTACTGGCGTAACCAGTATAAATGGGTACGCAAGTACGTACGCGCTTGCGAGATATGCCAGCGCGTCAAGCCCGCACAGTCCGCGCAGGCTCCCCTCCAATCTCTGCCGGTTCCGACAGAGTGTTGGAAGCACATTTCCATGGACTTCATCTTTGGTCTTCCGGCTGATCACAGTCGGAAAACAGGCATTGTGGTCTTTGTAGACCGCTTCAGCAAGATGGTTCATCTTGCTGCAGTGTCAGCGAATGTCACCGCTGCGCAAACGGCGCGGATATTCGTTGAGACGGTATTCCGTTTACACGGAATGCCGGAAAACATAATCTCATATCGTGATCCGAGATTCACAGGACGTTTCTGGCAAAAAACGTTCTCGTTATTAGGCACGCAGTTGAAGATGTCAACTGCGGACCATCCGGAAACGGATGGGCAAACAGAACGCGTTAACCGCGTTCTCGGAGACATGCTGCGTTCATACGCGCATGCCTTCGAGCAGTGGAGTGACTATTTGCCACTCACCGAGTTTGCAATTAACAACTCGGTGCATGCTTCTACAAAGCATACACCGTTCTACGTGAATGCCTTAAGGCATCCACGAACCCCAGCTTTACTTGGCGGTACGCCAAATCTAAGTGGAGGAGGGACCCGCTCAAATTTTGAGCGAGTCGATGCGCAAGTTGCAACCACAACTTGCGAAGAGACTGACGAGTCTTCTACAGTTAACACAGTAGAAACTCAAGCAGCTTCAGACACTGAAGCTGCTTATGCGGAATATGTGTCTGCAGCAATGGAAACAACCCATCTACTGCTAATAAAGCAGTAGATGAATTCGTATTACAGAGCCAAGCTGTAATACGCTATGTAAAAGATGCACTTGCTTCCCTTTTGACAAGCAGAAGCAAAATGTAGATAAGACGGGAAGGAAAAACACAAATTCCTTTCAAAAAGGGTAATTAGTATTGTTATCAACTACTAATTTGCCTACACATGCAATTAGCAACTTCTCTACACGGAAGTTGCTCCCTAAGTTCATTGGACCTTTCAAGGTCCAAAGCGTAAAGGGGAATGCCTATACATTAGACATTCCCGCGGCCATGCGCCTTCACCCAACGTTTTACGTTGGGAGGCTCAAGCCGTATCGATCGTCTACGTCTTCGGACGAGACGCATCGCCACGGCGAATGCCGTGCTTCTTCAAGTCTACCAAAAGAGACTTGTAATCGGTCTCCAACCGGTTGTGGGAAGTCTGGAGTGTCTCCATCTCCGACTTTAGTCGATCAATCTCGACCAGCAGAAGATCATTCTTCTGCTGCATTACGAGATGCGCGCTCAAAATGTCGCGAATCTCGTCGCGATGAATACGATACGTCTTCGTCTAGTGAGACATGTCGGCGCTCAGGGCGTTACAGTGCCTCTCGAGCTTGCGGAGCTGGTAACCATGCTCCGCAACAACAACGCCGAGGGAATTACCACCCCCGCCGCCCCTGATTGATAATCAGGGGAACAAGCGTTACATTTGCTATCGAAGCGCTCGGTTCCCTATAAGAAGGGGCAGCGTACCGAGTACCTGGTACGCTGGTTGGGATATTCCCAAGAGTTTGACTCTTGGAAACCGATTGAGGTGCTAAGGGCGGATGCCCCTGACCTCCTGCAGGAGTTTGAGAAGGAAACTTCTCCTCAAACTCAAAAGAAGCATCAACACTAGGTGTTGATGGCTGCAAAGCATCGGTACTAGGTGCCGATGCATTAAGAGCATCAATGAGGCTCTTAACACTAGCGGGTACTGAGTAACCTCGGTACCCTCTTAGCTCCTTTTCAGTTAGACGAGGAGCTCCCTTGGGACAACAAGGGCAAGTCATGGGAGAAGGAACTCCGCAAGAGAGTCCTTCTCTAATGCAAGTAAAATGGATAAACTCCATTTTACCTGAGCGTGAGTGCTTTAAGAAGCGCTCACGGTTTACGTGAATTCTGTTCACGTAATCGTCGGGACCTTTGTTGTAATTCTCAACAAAGGCGTTCCAACTCTGAGTAAGGGCGTCTTTATCGTCCCTATTCTTTCGCGACCCTTTCCGGTTCGTGTAATAACGAGCCTGATAGAAAAGGTCGATGAAGTACCGACGTCTATCGTCGGTACTGCGATCAAAATGATGATTGCGAAGGTCTTCGCAATCATCAAGCGCGTTGATGTCAAATAATGGATATTGACAATCGCGCTTGGTGTGCCCACCACTTCCGGGCGCAAGTGTCCATGCTGGGGTCCAAAACCCCACTTTGTACGGAACATGGCGTTCCGTACAACATGGTGATTCAGAAGCAGCGTAAGCCGCTTCTGCGCGTTGTTTCTTGGCAGGTGGAGCACCACCTGCCACCTCAAAGTCGTCTTCGCTACGACCTGGCGAATGACGAGGACCAGGAGGAGCTCTACGCTCCTCATACCACCGTATCACGGAGTTGTCGCTGTCGTAATCGACGGCGTCAGACTCTACTTCGCCATCACTTAACGGCGAAGCAGTTCTAGCGGGCTTAACCTCACTAGAATCGTTGACAGGGACGGTATCGTCCTCGCCCTCATTCTCGGAGTCAGATGACTCTCCGAAGAGGTCATTGAACTACTTCTTGGACACCCGCCTTGCGGCAGGTGAAGACACGGAAGATGTTGCATTCGCGACATCTTCCCGCCCTCTCTTAGACACTGCTTCCGCAGCGTCTACTACGAGAGACAAGGGGTCTCTCGGCTTTGTCTTTCGCTTCGACGCTACATTCGGAGCGTCGGCATTCGATGACACCACCGCACGTGATGCAGAGGTGATGGCTGTCTCTACAGTATCGGCAGCGCCCGTAAGAGCACCGCTGCGTTTGCTGACCATTTGTTTTCTTATGGTCAAATGAGTTATAACAGAATATCGTTATGACCAACAAGTGCCACCATTCGATTGGCCAATATTACATTATATTATTGGCCAACCAGCTTGAGTGGGAGGTGATGTAATGGGGTGCCATTACATAAGTGATATTTAAGTAGAAATATCACAGTTCAATTTCAGACTTAATGTCTGAAATGCGAATATTGGATTATAAGTTGTTATAATCCACCTTGAGAACAGATTCTGATACAATTATCGAATCTAACAAGTAATCTAATGATAAAGATATCATTCAGACCAGCTTTATACTACATGTTTGTATGATTAGTTTAGATTTAATTATAGTTATTAACTCTAAACCACTCATAATATATTCACTCTTAAACTTACCTTCTTCCTGACAAGTAGCCTTAAGTTATATATATTCATATATATATACACTTAAGAGATTGATTAATAAATTAATTAGTCTTTGCTTATAGTTTATCTAAGGTAAACTAAGGAGGACCAAATTTACATTTGGTCCTACTCAATTGCACGCTTCCTCACTGCAATTTTACAGTGTAAGCCGTGTAACAGTTAGCCTGTTACAACAACCCTGTCCGATCCTTCGGGACATTCCCCTTGTACATGGCCTGGCTCCATTACCTTCCAACTAAACCCATATACCATATTCGGCTCTCTGCACACAGTAATCGGCGGAGGGTCCCCAATAAATTGTCCGACTTTAATCCGAGGTGAGGCTAATACAATCGCACTAATCCACCGACTGATTTTAGCTCGAGTATGTGACTCTGCTCCAATACTTATCACCTGCCATTAAAAAGCATAAGAAGTTTGTCGTTTTATATGCAGGTCACGTATTGCCATGAGCGGGATTCGGTCGGATTTCCTCGCCTCCAATTCCGGAGCCCGAACTTCGCGAATCCATGGATTAGCCGCCCAGCTATACGTCCCCCAGAAGGGTGTCATGTGACCTGGCAATACGCCATGATGGGCAAATTAATATCAATGAAAAATTGCTCACCGTTTTGTAACTTGTGTGCCTTCCGACTCATGTTCGCGGTAGACTGTTCCCATACCTTCGGTAAATGCTGTCGGGTATATGCTTCTAACGCTTGTGTCTGATGTAGATCAGGGCCTAACCATCCCGAAAGTTATCTGCCCACATCCCCTTCACGTATAGATGCCTCCCCCACCGCTTTACACGGTCTATATCCTCTGATTGGCGTAATGAAAATACCTGCCCGACATGGTTGTGCGAGACGGATGAGGCTCAGCCATGCCCTTTGATAACAATCCGGGGCCGCTATAAGCCATTGTGTTGCGACCTTGATTCGTTGTATTTTGATCGCTACGGGTATAGAAATCAGTCCTACGCCTCCAGTTCCTTTCGGGTTAAATAGTAAATACGGTGATATCTTGTGTCGGTATCCGTCGAGCGGCTCCAAACGAAACTCTTTTGTAGTTGCAAGAGTAATCGTAACCCAGCACGTGAGTGTTCGAACATCTTCGCCGTGAACAATAATGCTGGAAGCACGATCGCATTAAAGCGTTGAACTCTTTCTACCACTGCTGTGCTGCATATTTTCGCCGTTGCTAGCCGCCGTTGAATGCTTCGAATTCTTAAAGCCAAATTTTTCTCTATCACCATCCAAACTCATACCCTAAATACCTTACTGTCTCTCCGACCGGTAATACCGGATATTGTACCATGAATTGGGTACTTGGTTCGTCTGTAGGAAAAATAACTTACTTTCGGCTGGTTGGATTTTCAGACCCGCCAATTGCCCAAACCGTTTCGTAGTATTTTTTAAAATAAAGAGTAAAGGATCCAACAAAAGAGTCGAATAATCTTTGTAAAAATCGTTACCGAATCAATCATGCCCCGCAGCCTTCCGTTTTTCCAAACCTTTAATCGCTAAATATATTTCTTGTTCAGAAATGCCACGCAGTAAATCCTTGTTCTGTTCTCAAGTAACCTTACGCGCCTCCAGAATCGTCATAATGTTTTCGATACTCACCAACAGCGTAAAACTAGATTCAACCTTGTGACTTCTACCTAGAATCGATCTCCAGGTAATAGCAAACCGGTCCGGAATCGATATAGACCCCTCAAAGTGCACTCCTGGGCCAGAGGATATCGCGTCCGCCGTCTGATCTCGCTCCCAAACAGCTGTCCTCTTAAATAACCATCGGATATCTGCCGCCGTGCGGTGCAGACGCCTACCTAGACGAAATTTCCGTTCTTTCGCCAGCGAATTTGGTACTCCGGAAATTAATGGATTCCGAGTGACCGCATTATCTCTAGCCATCTTTTGTAATTGATGTACTCTTCTTTTGTGTCTTCTAGCAAGCCTTCGTTTTGTTAAAAATAGTATATCTCGAACCTTATCCACACACGTATCCCATTCGTAAGCTTCTCCGACCGTAGCCAAACATTCGCTTAATGTAGTTCAAACTTCGGAAGAAGTGTTGCTGTCGCTGAGCCCATAAAAGGATAAGTCATCCTTCGTTTCCGGCACGCATTACTCGGATTGGTAGGATCCTTTAAGTATAAATAAACCTGGTTATGATCCGAGTATACCGAAGGTAGAGCAACCTGTACCCATGAAACCCATGGCACCCAACTTTCAGAGACATAAAAACGATCAAGCCTACTTGCCTGCCCGCCCCTCCAAAACGTAAAATGATCATTGGATCCATCCGCACCTCCTCGAGTGCTGATCCCAAGAGCATTCGAGCATCCGCTAAGCCCATGTCTTGCACAAACCGATGTAGGACTTGACTTTCAGGTCGCATACAGCGAGTTCCTCCAAATCGATCTAGGACCGGAACATCCACGAATCAAAATCGCCAGCTAAAATCAATTGTGGAGGCTTTTTAGGTATAATCTCACATAATTGCAGATAAATTATTCTTGTAATTTGGCGTCCCTCGAGGATCCATAAATATTTGCAATGATGCAGCCTCTCCACAAGACAACAATGAACCTGTTGGACCATCTGTGGCTCAGCCACGGGCGAACTTTACGGGCAATATCTGGTCGTACCAGAATAGCTACCCCGCCCTGTTTTTTGGGTGAATACTCCAGTAAGATGCGTTTAAGTCGGACTCCAATCCACCCCACGCTTGGGCCCAACTATTGGTCACTAGCTCCTTTTCCTGTGTAGTCACGATGTGAGTCTCCTGCAAAAGAACCAAATCTGCTTGCGACCGTGGTTGTCCTGATCGCCAAGCACCTATCCAGGCCATGATAGTCTGCTGTTTAAACCCTCTCACATTTTGACTAATGATGTGAGTGGTATGTAGTCGTCGTCTTAAATTATCTGTTTCCTCCTGTGATTTATACTCCATGTCTTGTAAGGTCTTGAATTTTGTATAAGTATCCAGTTGGTGTAGATCGAAATATCCGCGCCCTGGCACTGGCCCCACTGCGGTGCCCTTAATACCGACAACCCAATTGGGACAACAATTTGTTGGACGGACCGTTCTATAGGGGCCGAGGCTACGAGCTTTGGTGACATCACAAATGTGGTAATTCCTTTCCACGCTAACGGTTCCCCTTTCTCCACTGCTCGTACCCGAACCACTACTACTCGTCTTAAAATGTCGCTGTAAAATCGTTATTATCGAATCCACCGGGTGATAATCCTTTCCTAGTAGCGCCGCCAGTTGTTCAACAAATAGACGCGCACAAAATAAATTTTTAGCGATCTTCAGCACCTGTTTCAGTGCTAGTAATTTGACTAATAGGTTCCTTCCATACTTCGCCTTCCGGAGGCGTGTCCACTCTTGGGAGTTGGCCATGATCGCTTCCCTAGCTGATAGTGTAGCAACTTGATTATATCTACCTTCCCAAACTTCAAGCCATCGTGAAGGAATATCTGCCATCCCTTGCGATTTACCGATTTCAATCATTGCAATCCAACACTGCTCACGCCACAATTTCGTTAATTCCACTAATACTGTCGGATCCACACTCTCCAATATATGATACGATCCTGGCACATTTTTTTCTACGCTCTCCGGCTCTCCTTCACACTCCATTAAGTCATCTATTAGTTTCCGTTGAACAAGCATTTCCTCGTCCTGTTCCGGTACACTGTCAGTTTCCTGCCGGCGACATACTCGTTTATTGCTATACTCGTCGTCCACGTCACTCGGTTCTTTTCTCTCCTGACTATTGTGTGATTCAGCTAATAAATATCCGAAGAAGTCTGATCGTCACCTAATAATCTAGTTGATGATGCCTGATTTTCCAACCAGACTTTCTTGACCCATTGGTGGAGCACTGGTTCCGATATCTGATATCTTTGATATTCTCGTACTTGGATTTTTTAAACTCCGCTCTCAAGATGTGCTCTTGTTCCGGTAAAGAAAGTCTGGTCACTGTATCTGTCAGGGAATGCAGAACTTCACACATTCTCGGGTCCCTGTATTGATAATTTTGGAAATTTCACACTTGAGATTATGATGGATGGTAGGGCCATCGAGTCTTTCAATCAGATTGTTGAAGTCGCCTTCCCATCCATCAGGATCCCACGGTAATTGGCTTCCGTATTGTGAGATTTGAGAACCTGGATGGCTTACAATCCCGTTTAATTCCACCTTGGAATTGAGTTCGACGTCGATCTGGTTATCTACCAGAATCGGATGATCCATACTCTTACCCACCGAGTCGTCCTTCTCAGTATCTACACGATTTTCCTCCGTCACCTTCTCGTCCCCAAAGGCATCGTCATCACTACTTCCAGTGTCCATCGTCTCGTCCTCCACGTTTGCCTTTGACCTCCGTCCCCATAGGAAAGCTGAGTAATGTTAGCCTCCAAATTGAAAAATCAGAGGCAATTTATCCTAATCTTTTTCTTTTGTAGCATATGCCAATTCAGCGCACACTTTCGACACAAATGCTTCCACCGTGATGGGTATTCACCACTCATGTGGTAACTTCTCGCATGGGATCGCCGAATTTCTGGCGAGTACAATAGCACCCCCGGTGCTCCAGTTGACTGGTGACTCACCACATATATGTCACGTTGTAAAAGAGTACTAATACTTGCCAGAGTATCATTACTCCCCCAAGCTGACATAGGGACTCCATCCGATAAACAATGACCCGCTTTGGGCAAATTTCGTCAGGTACGCCTGAATTTCCTTTTTCGATTCAGCAACCGAAATCCTCGGGTAGCCTCTGCCCAGGCTGAGCAACGTCCGCTTTCTGATCCCTGGCGGAAATTTAATGTCGTAATCCATTAGAGCTCGTGTGAGACATCCTTCCTTAATTTTTCCGGCCATCTGTTCTAAAATTGGTGATAAACTACCTCCTAGTGCAGAGAATTCTAAAGCCTGGCAAACTGCATACACCTGGCAATTGTCGGTGGCAGAAGTCTGCACCGCTTGAAGAGAAAGAGACGTCAGTAACTCTTTAAAAGAGGCTGGGGTGCTGGATAGAAATCTAGAGAGGAAATTCAGCACTGAAAGGTCCTTCAATGTCATGCACTTCTCCCAAAAGCTGTTTTATTGACTGTTTTATTTGGCCCTCCAGCATCAGAAAAACTGTGTTCTTCTTTTGGATCAAATCATCAGGCCTACCTTGTTTCACCCGTCCCGTCTTCTTGCGTGGTTTAGAATGCGATTGGTCCGTTCCCACTTGAATGTCTCCATTGGTTGCCCTTTTACCTGCCTTTTCATCAGTCCGTCTGTCATTGTCATCCACTGTCGAGCTCATCTTGACGTCCTCTCGGTTAATATCATCCTGCAAACTGGATTTATATAGCTTGGGTTTGTCTGGCTTGACTCCCCCTCTGCCTATAGTCGAACTTGCCGGTCCTCCGTGTTTTTTTTTAGTTGTAACCGTGATCCACTCCGCCGATTCGTCCCGAGTTGCATTTCCTGCCTCCGTCCGTGGGGTACCGCCACTATTCCGCACTTCGTCCTGATATATTGTCGCACGTGCGGTACCGCCACTATTTCGGAGTTCGTCCTGATGTAATGTCGCACTATTTTGCTGCTGAGCTGACACTCCTCTGTCAGACATTTCCCCTGTTCACTCTCGTTTTCCTCATGTTTAATATCAACCAGGGTCTGCTTTGCTCGGTTTTCCTCCACTTGAGCTCGCATTTTCTCCATACTTCTGAATGTGACCGGTGGGAATTTCAATTGTGCTAAGTCTCCAGGTGTGGCTTGAATACAATTAGTCTTGATCAGATCCGCTATTAGGGTTTATCACTTCCGCATCGGGTGCCCTGTCTCCCCACTCCGGAGACACTGTGTCCTTCTTTTCATCGCTGGGTGTTCAACAACAATCATCATGTTACACCAAAAATCCGTTTAATGCCGTCCAATACTGGAGGACATGTATCTGCTTCCACTATCAGTTCCCATGACGTAGACGTGGCCGAGAAAGGTCCACTCTGATTCAAATCTAAAGCTGGAAATCCACACCCAACAACGAACGTAAATATCCCGAAAGTTTATGTAAATCCAGCGCTCGCGTAACATTCTTCAGTATGCAGGAATAAAACCCCCGTTGGCCAAATTTCTCTCCATTCACACCAACTTGTTTACCCCACGCTGTCACTCCAGCTGATCGGCGTTCTTGATGTAAATTTTGCAGTGTATGGTCGAAGCTGTGGAAAGGCACTTTCATCCCCGCAATTTTTTTGCCATTTCCTGTGTGAAAAAATGAAAGTACAAAGTATGATTACAGATTATATTATTCACTTGCGACACCATCTTCCTAAAATCTGGACTTCTCGTACCCCGTGTGGAGGCCGCTGTCGCGCTACTCTCTTGAATACATTTCGTGCTTAGAAATGTCTCCTTAATCGGGCTTTCCCTACGTAAATCCATCATCAAGCAAAACCTTCCACTTGAGCCCGGATCGTGTGTACAAGCCGCACTAGTTCATCGAGCTTCATGATTCGTTTGATAAACTGCGGTAGTTGACGTGCTAAGATGTGTCCTTCCACCAATCCCGGCACTATCCGCCATTTCTCCACTGTTCCTGGTCGTAATTTATTGGGGCAAATTTGTCTGGTAAAGTGACTTATGAATTAATGTGAAGTACTTTCCAGAGGGCGCATTCTGATTGGCAGAAATATGGACCAAGGGCGTGGGCGCCGGATAGCCGTCGCCGAGCACACCTACGAGCGGCCGGATGGCGCCAGGCCTGGAATCAGGCCGGACGAACGTGACAGAAGGCGTGGATAGTTGGGCTAGCGGGCTAAGCAGAAGGAGCGACCGCGGATGTCAGACGGCCGAGGGGCGGATTGGTTGGAAAGTATGAGCGAAAGGGGCCTGAAGGAAGATGAGTGTTCAAGTGGATGAAGGAGGCACCCGGATCGGATGAGAAGCTGCCAAGGAAGTGCTAACGCCAGCGGCCAGGGAGCTCGGATGGGTGGCCATCCGGCCGAGCCGGCCGGGTACAATGTACCAGCCGAATTGGTACCAGCTGGGTTCGGTGTACCGGCCGGGTTGGTACCATCTGGGGTTGGTGTACCGGCCAGGCGGATACACAAAAATCGGAGTTAGCCGGGCTACTTCGGGTAAGACACATGACTGGTCAGCCGGGCTATTTGGGGTAGGTTACACAAAAGGGAGTATTGGATATAGGGATAAATCAGTATACGTTTCGCTTTCTTAGACACAAGTCGCTTTTATTGGTTCACAGCGGAGGGCTAACAAGGTCCCCTCTTGCTGTTATTGGTTTGCCCGGGGAAGGTTAAGTTAACCCACCGGAAGTCCCCTGACCGGGAGTCGCGGCGTCTTCGTATACTCACCTCAAGTCGCCCGTGTTTTGAACACGGTATTAAGTATTGGGAAGTGGTGACATTTTGGCCTTCTGTGGAAGAGTGTGGAGTTATATCTGGATTCCCCTTTACATACACATTTGGATTCGCCCTTCATTGTTATTGGTTTAGCTGGCCGATTGATTATTCTCGGTCCAGCCGGCACTATACAAAGTTCAAGTGTATTGCCAGACGAGCTCCCCGGTGACGATTTCCGCCCAGGAGCTACCCCTAGTCCTAACCCTCATCTCCCTATTGGACGGATTTACACTTTTCGCCCTAGGGTCCACCAGGAGAGCAAACCACCAAGTACTGACGGGTACACAAGGTGAGCTTTCAACATGCAACATCCGAGTAGTCACGATCAAGCGGATGGAAGTGACCGATCCAGCCGGCCGGATGCCGGATCGGATCATGACTCGGTTGGACGGAGTACCCCCTCCGACAGTCAGTCGTCTGGGCCCCCCCGTGGGTGTTCGCATCTCAGGAAGATTTTCTGAGAGCGACTACACCACACTGGTCGGCCAGGTCACGATTGTCCGATGTACTGATGAAACGTGCTCACGGGCCATGCTTGCACGTTTGGGATACTAAATGGAAATATTGGTGCTTAGACCGGCTACTTTCAGGCGATGCTAGTATTTGGTCGGTGTCTCGTCAGGTGGTTTTCTTCATGTGGCAGTATTGTCTCGCGACCAATAACCTTGAGCTACAATATTGCGTCTCAAACTCGTTATATAATTGACAACTCCTAAGCGTAAGCGGCTGATTTGATCTTTTCACACTAGGATCCTTCTTCTTGCCGATAACGTAAATCTTGTCTAGATGATTGCGCACTCCAAATGCATATATCCATAACATCCGAATGGAGTCTTCTACCGTTGGTGGTGCTTCGCTTCCATCGTTTTATTTTCGCCGAAGCGTCTGCCATCGTAACATTCAAATCGCCGTCAGTCGTTCAGCAACTTTATTCAACGGGACGGAGCTCATTGCCATAACGTTCAATTGAGTTATCATCTCCACAGGAGCAGACAAAAATTTGACAGTAAGTGGTGAGGTTTGTAGACGCGCTTCTCGAGCATTCGCAGCATCATTTCTATTTTACTCACGACTGGACTAGCGGGTTGAATAACCATTCCTCTTTCGGGATATCTTCATGGTCATGGTTTGTGGCTCGTTTTCTATTTTGGCTATGCTCCCATTTTCCCACGACCGTTGGCGAGAATACGGATATCGGGAGCAGAAGATAACAAAAAAAACGCGAGACAAATTCTCTTGTCCAATCAAGATTCGAGTTTTCCTCCCGGGAGCTCACGTGGGAGATATCGTGGGAAATTAGCCCCTGAGAGACGAAAGCTTGGGTAGCGAACGGTATTAAATACCATGGTAGTCCGTGCCGTAAACGTTGAGTGCTAATAATGCACGATGTGCTCACTAAAAAGGCGAACATTATCGGCATCAGAAACGTTTAGTGTTAGGAGGACGGTCTCTCATAGACGACATCCTGGTCACAGCTATATTCTGGGATATACTGTGTGATAAGGTCAAATTTTTGCTCGATACTTGTGAACGATGGAATCAGTGTGGTCAAGTGATTTTGGGCCGACCTAAAGTCGCTAACCTGAGTCATAACGTGTCGGCCAAAGGGTTGAAAGCTAATCTTAAAGATCTACGGTCGCTTAGAAGTCTGCCAGGTAAAATTTCATGAGAAGTTTCAATTACTACAGCAGATTTATTAAAGACTTCTCGGTTACGCAGCTATTTTATATAAAAACAGAGAGTAGATTACGGAACACGACGGTCTGAGGGCGTTGCAGGTCAAGACCGATCAGTCAACGAAGCCTGAACGGTCGGCTTGTCAGGTTGGCCATCCAGCCAGTCATCTTTTACCCCGATCGGAAAATCCTACGAAACTTGCCGTGGTTGCATTTAGTGTGTTGAAGGCAAAAGTGGCCACGACCCCAGTTTTTAAACAGTTTCACGCATAAAAGGTTCCAATCGTATTTTTTTATCCGGACAAGTGGGAGATTTTGGCTAGGACCAGGATGGGGTAAATTGCCCGGTCACGCTCACAAGCCGGACCTTGAAGCCGAATGAAGTTAATTATGGCGTTGGGGCAAAGACGTACTGGCACTGTTACATTAGATGTCTATTATACTATGTTAAAAACTAAGCAGATCAAAGTACTTCCACGACGGCCCACATTGGCTTGATTACTGTAGCGGAATGAAATTGATGGAATACTGGAGCGTTTGCCAGCATTGTTGTCACATTGGTCACCGGAGGTCCTCAAATGTACGAGGGGCGAAGAAGAAATTCAGGGTACCCTGGCGGCCAGAATAACAGATCGACGAAGCTCTGATCGTGAATATCTCCTCGGAAGCAACCTAGAGAAATGATCACAATCTTTTTGCTGGTCGTAGATCTAACGAAAACCTGGTCGTTCTAAGTTTTGATGGATCGGTGAGTGTCATAAAAGGTGTTGAGGTTACAGTGCTATTTTGTAGAAGCTTCCTGAGTGGGTCATTCTAGCCGACGCTTCGGATTCTACACCTGGTATCACGGTGAACAAAGCCGAGTATCGTGGCCTATTGCCCGGTCAGGTAGTCTTGAATATAAAAAAGTGCAGAAACATTATCTGCGGAGATTTCCAACCTGGGATCATACCGATCACAGGGAGATCGCTTACAAGGCACCCCGTCTTAAACGGTTTACGATCGTATCATGAAACCCCAACAAGAGTGACTGGAACACGATCTTCTACATGTGAAACGAGATTGAAATCAGAGCGCTGACCACTTGGCGACATTGGCCATGCGCGATCAGGTTGGAATACCGATTACGGAAGAATTGGGCCGGTAAAAAAGGGTATGCGAAGAAGTTAGCCCACATGTGGTATGGACCTTTCCGGGTCGCTAAGTTGATCGACGATCGTATCGGTTGTCTGATCACGGCGGGTACCGATTACGGAATGTTCCCTATCACTCATACCGTATAACTGGTGTTGTATCCGACACGGTGCCATATCCACCAACATATATTAGCCAATCAGATCAACCTTTTTTCTACAGTACAATCTTTTCAATTATAAGTAGGGAAACACTAAGGGCACCGCATAAAATTGATTTGGGCACCCCTTCGGACTTAGTCGAATTAAATCGAATTTATGGCAAACAGTACTATAGATTCTCGACAACATGTGCGTTTGAAAGAAACGAGGACGCAAGTCTATTTAAAAATATTATCCAAATCAATATTAAACTTAGTTACTAGTAATTCACTACTGTAATGCTATCATGGCTACATACGACCAATTAACGCTGTCATCCGCTGTGATACTTTATTCCCAGACCACAGACCAGTTAGGACTTCGTTACAGGGTACTTTAGACACCGTTTTATACTTTGCTTAGAACGATTTAGATAACCTATGCAGTCCGTTCACTAGCGTGTTAAAAGAAATTAAATTGTATGACGGAAAATAGTTATGCAGTCAAGTTGAGAATAAAGTCGCAGCTTTCGCAGCAAATTATCAGTTTCTCTGATAGTAAGAGCCTGAAAAACAATTAAGCCAACTATCTCTAGCAAATGTGTTTTTAATGTTTTAATCTTAGTTTATCTAGTAAAGGAATTAGATCTTTCTCACGCAGAGTGAGAAATAGATGCGAACTAACAGGGCATCCTAGAGGTTGCACCCAAAAAATGGGTATATCTCCTAATAAGTTCAGAAAGCTTGCTGTGCACGGTATGCTTCCAGTGTTATTAAAACTAGTTGGTAAGATAAAATATTATATTAGGTAGTTTAAGATGACAATGTCAGATAAGCAGATATGCTAACAAGAATTAGAAACAGGCAAAAAAGTAGATTGATTTCGGTGGTTATGCCTGCTTCAGCAAATAGTATTTCCTGAAATCATTTATGCCAAAGCACAATCAAGGATCATTGAAAGCTTTAAGAGAAAAACAAGTTATAGTAGCCGAAGGAAAATTACACTATTTATAGAGAATAAACTGCTTCCATAGCATATCCGATCTTCTGAAACAAAGATCACAATAAATTCTTGTACAATGGTACCAATTTGAGAGTGAATAAGTACTACTGTATTATAATTGCAATCGAAACGACATTTGTTGGTACTATAAGTTATCGCACAAAATATCGTCCTACTAGTACTTGTGGTGGTATTTGTGTAAGTACATTTTTTATTGAACTGATCCACATACTTGGTTTACGGTAGCAAATGAGTGCATCATAGAGACCGAAACAAAGGTGATGTCTCGCATGACAAGAAATTTGACATGTGTATGAAGAGGTATAGAACATTGATGAACAAAATAGTCAATGCAAGAAGTAATTGCGATCCAGACTTTTTTTGAAGATTACATTTACACTATAAATTCGGCTAAGTCCGGTTTTTGGGTGCCCAATTCAATTTTAGGCGGTGCCCTTAGTGTTTCCCTATTTTTTGTCCATTTAAAAGGTTTGTCACAGTGCACGTGTATTGACAGTTTCTCATCGGCTAGGGAGATGACCTAGGAGTTCTTCGTCAGTGAGCCGGGGGAAATGGTGGGTGACCCATTACAAATTTTGGATACCCTTGAAGGCATGGTCCCTATGCTAGCTGGTAACCCAGGCGACTACGCACCTGGAAGATGTAGTTAACCAACTGATGCAGAACGATCCAAATCGTGTAAGTTGCAGCTTGATGTAATGCTGTTATATTGCATGGAATAGTAGCTGACGTCCCATTGGATGGTTTGCTACATTTTGTCCGCTTGAGCTCCCCCGACAGCCAAGAAAATCGTGAAAAGTTACCAAAAGTGAATTTTACGCAGAATAAAGTGGATGGGAGTGACGAATGCTTGTTTGCAAGAATTCCTTCGTTGTCGACGACGAATTCACTGCCTACCTTGCGAACAATCGTTCCACCCTGACTGTATGTTGCCGTGGTTAAAGCAGCACAACTCGAGTCCACTTTGTCAGTTCGACCTACCGACAGATGATCTGCGCCGGCCTCGTCAACGTAAGGGTGTACCAATGATTTTCTAAATTACACTCCAGTGTAACTCTAAGGCGCAGCAAAGCAATAGTGCAAATACATGTATGTACATGTATACCTTTTTCAGTCATATGCACCAAAGCCGCAATCATTTGCAACTCGCCTCAATGATTTGGACCGACGACTTTTAAATTCTTTTATTCCGTTATTTATCATATTTGAGAGGTTATATCATTTAGTAGAGTGTACAAATGGAAAGCCCCCCCCCTCGATGACACCTGCCGCCAAGAGGCGCCGCTACAGTCTGGAAACCCGGCAACGGGTCGTAGATTGTTCGCGTGAGGGGGGTGACTGGAAGATGCTCGCTGAAGTCATGATAGTCCCCTTGGCAACGCAAAAACGTGGATAAGGAGGTACGCGGATTGACCTGACGACACGTCCCGCAAGCAGGAGGGGGGTGAGAAGATCCTAGGTCCTGAACACGTTCTGTTCATGTGCAACGAGTTGGACAAGAATAACAAGTTGACCCTTGAAGAGTTGTCCTCGCTGGTTTGAGAACGTTTTCAAATTTGATGGTCGAGATCTAGAGTCTCTCGTGCGCCTGAGAGTGCGTGCTACACCCTCAAAAATCCTCGTGGGATCCGCAGTACATGAACACAGCCGCGAATAAGACCAAGAGGCGTGATTTTTGCGCCAGTTGCTGATGTACAAATTGAGTGATTACCGAATCTATTACGTTGACGAGACCAATTTCAAACTATGGACAACACATTCAGCGGGGAGAATCCCTAAAGGGAGTCGTTGTATTCAAGAGAAGGTGGTCAGCACCGGCACAAATATGCACGTTACGGCGTGCATTTCCGACGATAGAATCGTGTACTACGAGAGCCGTTTTGGTGCGAATAGATCTTCGAACGTTGTCGTATTCCTCTCCAACATGTTACGCACCTTGCGGGATGAGTATCACCGCCAACTCGACCGATTAATCGTCAGTTTGGATAATGCGCCATGTCACGCGCACGTGGAAAGCGTCTTAAAACAAGCGGAATTTGCGGCAGCGACGGCGCTTCGCCTGGGGCCATGTAGCCGCCAGTTGAACCCGATCGAGACTGTTTTTTCGTCTTTCAGGGCT
Source organism: Sclerospora graminicola (assembly GCA_001887855.2). Lineage (NCBI taxonomy): Eukaryota > Oomycota > Peronosporomycetes > Peronosporales > Peronosporaceae > Sclerospora > Sclerospora graminicola. The sequence goes on from MIQA02023830.1 coordinate 17,441, forward strand.
AAGGTGAAATCTCTCTTCGCTCTGGAGGCTGAAAATAACCGCAACAATCCCGGGGCAATGGAAGTGGCCCCTTAAAGCACGTAGCTCCAGCGAGCTTCGGTTATGTTTATAGCCGAAGCCGCCTCTGCGCAGAACTGCCAAATATTCGACTCACTATACTGCGCTTCTACGCTGACGTGTTTGAATTAGACGACCTGCCAGTGGGAAAATGACTGAATAGGAATTAAATACATTGCGGAACATTACCAAATTAAGTGCACACTATATCCATTGAATGAAATCCTCAAATACCCTTAGCGTCCCTCTGGTGACTCGTCCGCTTCTGTGCCTTCCCCGAGACGCTCTCGGAAACGTCCAATGTCCTTGTCTTGACCTTTTCATCGGCGACGACGTCCGCGGCGACGCAAGAGCAGATTCAACAGGGCATGGAGAAGCGGTCATGGAATAAATGGGATCACTTGGCGGGAAGATGCTCGTGACATTCATTGGCGACTTGAACATGCCGTCAAAAGATCAATTTCGATCGCAGCCACCACTCGAATTGCTGCTTCAATGGATCGACAATCAATACTGGTACGATCGCAAAAAAATTGCACGGTAGTATCTTGTTGACATGCAATCGATTGAAGCCATGGGGCCACCTGGCAAAGGTCGCACCGTCATTTGTTTGCGCTTACTAAGTCGTTTCCATTGGATTCATCTGACGGCACCCGAGAACGCGCAGCTCAAACGAATCTTTGAGACGATCCTCGTGCCTCATCATGGGGACATAGACGACGAGATTAAACGCTTGGGTGGGCCGTTGATTACCGCTACAATTCGATTCTATACACAAGTACTGGGTCATTTTCTCCCCACACCAGCCAAATGACATTATTGCTTTAATCTACGGGACATTGCACGTGTGATTCAAGACTTTTTACGCACCGAGAAGTCCAATTTCCTCGAGAAAGACGCAATATTACGTCTGTGGATCCACAAATATCTGCGTGTTCTTTGCTGATCGCTTGACAAGCACGGACGCTCGACAAACGTGTCAAACAATGCTCGATGACCTCGCGGGCGCCTTCTTCAGACGGGATGGCATCGTCTCGTCCCCGAGCGCATTAAGAATAGTGGACCAGTCTTTACGTCCATTTCTTCATTTTTATTAATTTTTTTTATATTATTTGGAAAAATAAAACTTTGATCTATAAAAAAAGTTGAATATTTGGGAATGGCATAAAAGATGAATAATAGTCTAAACTAGCGAAACAGAGCTGCAGTGACTTGCTCATTGTGAACGCCTTGACAAAGAAGAGCGGGAAACGAAATACAGTACCGAGGGAGCGCAAAATGATCTCGACGATGCGTTGCCAGCGTTCAAACGAGCGATGCAAGAGGTCGAGAACCTCAACTAGAAGACAATCGCCGAAGTTGAAGTGTACCAGAAGCCGTGGCCATGGTCATGTGTGACGTGATGATTCTCTTTGGCTTGCCCCTGACGTGGGCTTCGGCCAAGAGCAAGATGAATGACGTGCGTTTTCTCCATCAAATCAAAACGGTTGACAAGGCTGGGATCTGGAAAAGACGGTCTCGGCACTAAAAAATACACTTGTTAGCCTGCATTCAATGCCGAGCTTGTCAAGAAGGTTTCCTCGGCGGCAGGTGTACTCTGTGCGTGGGTCTTGGCCATGGAATGTGTGCAGAACTAGAGTAAATACTATTGGTTAAAAATCGCCATCAGCAACAGCGCCAACATTGTAGCGTAGAAGTATATATGTAGTCAGTTTATTCTCGATATCATTTTCGGTATATCATGGCGCAAGCGAGGTGTATATGACTGAAAAATGGTACTACAGTATACCACATGATGCGGACCACATAGTTGACGTCAACATTGAATACTGCTCAACATCTTAGCGAAATGAACGGTTCTACACCGAGATTGCGAGTGGCAAATGTAAATCGTTTGGAATTCTATATCATAGTTTTTTCTTTATGACTGGTAGTTCTACCAGTACAGCAAAGAGTGGGCCATACTAATTTCGCACTCAAAATTTTGCATGGAGAATCGAAATTAGTGTGGGCTTCGGTAATTTAGCACCCACGCTAATAATGTCGCTGCAAAATTGGTATAGGCCACACTTATCGTAGTCGAGCGAAAATAGCGTGGGCTTTCGTGTCAGACGAGCAGTAGTGTGCAGTTTCACGAACACACACACCCCATATTTGAAGACAATGATAATAGTAATTATTTAATAACTGCCCTTTTTTTGTTCTTTTCTGGGGCTACAGCTCCTCTGAGAAAATGCGTAGTAAAATGTACGGGTTTTGGGAATAGAATGTGCGAAATTAGTGACTTATTAGATAACAAACACAGTTAACGTATCTTTGGCACATAGAACGTGTTTTTTATGGGAATTGTATGCAAACCAACCGTGTATTTACGATTGTGTACTGTTATCGACGAAATCAGTATTTGCGCGGTCTCCACAGCAAATCCCGCCAAAAGTTGGAAAGGGCGGGTCATTTGCAGACTCTGACCACAACAGTTCACAATCAACAGCAACTGAGCATCTACTCTAGCCTTGTCTAGCTCGCGTGATCGCCAAATACCCGTGTGGCGCTGATGCAGATGGAAGACGTGTGTCTGACTGAACAACCAACCAGTGCGCTCGGTCCCGTTGGTGTATCTGGTTAAATCCACCATACCCATCCCGCCCGACTTCCCGCCGTCCCGTTGGGTGCTTGAGTTCAAACGTTGCATGGTTTCGTGCAGCTCAACAGCTTCATGCTCGACATAGCGGCGTCAAGTAGTATCGGCGCCAAAGCAGCATTCAGATTTTCAAAGCAGCAAGAGATGGAGCCATTACGTCTTGCGTCAGCAGCAGGTCCAGAGCCAGGATCCAAGGAGGGACCTTCCAGCATTGACAATAGTATCGTCAGCAACAGGATCAAAGTCAACAACGAGGCGCAACGTCAGGTGCAACTGCAGCATAACTTCAGTCAGCGCTACTGACAGCGGATCCTACAACAACAGCGACGAGCCATTATTGTGGACGGCCATCGACGCCCGGTGGCCTTGCCAATGCCAGCGAGAGAGTCGGCAGCAAAACTAGAAAATATGCGATTGAGTCCGCAGTGTGATAATCTGAACAGCAAGACTGGTACACCTATGAACCTGAGCCTCAGGTCACGCAATGAAAATTACGACAGCAATTCCAGCGTCGGAATGGACTTCAGCATAATACTGCGTCATGCTCGACACGATACTAGTAGCAACGGTAGCTGTACGGACGAAATGCTGGATTTAGCATCGAATACGTCCTCATATAACGAAAAGCGTGGGTACAAACTGAGTCACACGGTCCCGGCCGAGACGTGGAAGAAAGCCATCACAGCTGTGGAGCAACAGGGCATGAGTCTACGCGCGGCTGCCAAGATGTACGGCGTACACTTCGCGGCCCTCCATCGGCGTGTAAAGAAGCGCGCACAGGGTGGTCTGGCCAATGGAAAGAACGGGTACTTCAACTCTAGCGACGAGGCTGAGATCATGCGCGTGGTAGTGGCTCACGCTGAATTGGGTGTGCTCATGACATTTGACGAGTTGAACCGACTAGTGGAAGCCGTTGCGCTGCGAAAGTTACCTGACATCTCGGTGGATTGTGCACAAAAACTATTGACGCGTTTTCAGTCACGTAAAGCACAGCTGATTCGACACCTTATTAAAGATTGGCCACCTTCACTACCAGCTTTGGTTCTTTCTTCGAATGAAAGTGCAAACGCCAGTGCCAGCCCTACTTGGAGCATCCAGGGTTCAGCGTAAGCCAAACGTTTAGCGGTATGAATGGAGCTAACTGTTCACCAACGATGCAATCTTTTCGTCTGCTATCGAGCAGGTCCGACCTCGATAACAATGCAAGGATTTCAGGATCGCCATTTATCGATTCCATCTGCGCTATACAGCACCGTCAGTAAAAAAATAGCTAAAAGGTGATTTATTTAAAGCTTTAATTAGGGAAGTGCTATTGTCACCCGTGCCACACCATCACCACCCACAACCGCACTTCCATCACGTGAGGCATTAGCCAGGCTGGGGCTACGCCGTCGTCACTTAATGTTTGGACACTGCACGTAAGCGGCTTGAGCTTAGCTGCAACCGTGGCTCCACTTACCAAAAACCTATCTATGATAGCGACAACGAAACAAGGCAACGCGTCTGATTTAATGCAGGCAGCACGTCGCGGATTTGATGCGAAGGAAGACATCACAACTCTGGTAAAGTGGAATTCAGTTAAATCAGCTAACGGGCATGTGTAATAGAACTTCATCCCGATTAGTCGAAATATCAGAATGCCTGTATGATCTTCACATAGGTTATTCGAATCTGGCCAGGAGTTTACCGGCAATAGAGATAAATACCAAATGAAGAGCAAATGTGTGCAAATGTCGTTTCAAACTTGTGGGCTTAGAACGTATGGTCTTGGGCAGACGAAGCCCAAACAATGCTTCCAATACATGGACGGAGAGACATTTAGCTTTTCTTGAACACTTTCCGCTTACAAATTAATCGCTTTGTCTTCAGCTCATGCATTCATCTTAAGATCGTTATCTAAAAAAGTGAAATCAAAAGGAAAAATATAAATACAAAATAAGTAGAAAGATAATAATCCGATAGCGTCTTCGATAAACACGTGCGAGTGACTATCGCAAAAGTCTTCGAGTAGAGTCACGTAGTCCCATTTTTGATGTTTATTGGAGATAGTTAAATGAGCCTGGAGATTCGAATTCAATACATGTAGTACAGCTGCTGCTGTTATCGTTGCAGTTCTAGCAGAACGAATGGCTTGGAATTCAGGACAACTAAAAATAGCTAGCATGGCAGACCAAATGTTTCGCATTCAGTCATTTCAGTCATACAATTCGGATAGGCACATGTTACCAACAGTCACTCACAATATGCGGGATTATGCTATCACCACACATTTGGCCAGTCTTCTACCGGATTTGTAAGTCTTCCATTAGGCTACGAATCAAAGTGTCCTGTGATTGCCTAACTGTTTTTGTTATCTATTGTGGATACCGGTAAATTGAAAAAGAAAATTTAGTGCGGCCCATGGTAATTGCGCAGTCACACTATTTTCCCACCCACACTAATGACACTTTTACAGTAACAAATTCTCCCTGTGCGATTTACCGATCGTTTACCATCCGATTACCGTTTTTCAAATTTTCGCCGAGGTATTGTCGGACACTACATTATTTCAGCCAATCATAATGCGTACACTATAGGAAGTCTCGAACTTATTTTCCACCAATGAGTGCTCAAGCTTTTTTGAAGCATGTTGACTCAAGATTGATTGTTGACGTCTCTCTATCCAAATAGGAAACATTGTTGCTAAGTTATTTCTGTTTACTTATCCATCCTCTTTCCTTAATGGAGCTCTTGTAAATTCACTCCAGGTGTCACAACCGCAGCAAATGTCATGGGGTATTCAGCTGCTGCATGTTCACTCTTGGTCGCATGTTCTCGAATGACTGCAGCCAGCACTTCACGGCGTGTCAAGATGCCACGTTGAGCTTCCACTTCTCGCAATTGCCGTTCCAGAATGGCACAAAAGAGCAAGTCATTGTCCAATCGCGACCCCGCGACAATTGCCGGAGCACTCGAGTGTTGTAAACGCTGGATCAGCCACGGGGTTGAGACACGGATACGTCTTGGCGTACATATCAGATTCAATGTGAACAAGCGAACGAATCTTCACAAGTAGATTCCGAAACTTTCATCTGAAAACCCGAGAAAGGGCTCAACGAGGTTGTCACTTAGAAACGTGAAAACAAAAAACACAAACGGGTATAGGTCAAATGATAAGATAGAGTTGCTTAAAAATTAGTGTTTTTTTCTTTCGACCAAGTACTTAACGCTGTTTTCTTTTTTTTCCTTACTGTGTCTATACTTTGTCTTTCATGACATAAACTCCAAATAAATGCCACACGAATAGCCAAACAAGGGCCCTCTCTTGTGACTCGAGATCCTAGCTTTAAGGGAAACCAAACGTTAGACCACCCCTCCACTCGGTTGTCGCCCTAGTAACGAGTGATTCCTGCGCTGTTCACTATAGCTCGGATAGACTGCATCACTATCATTGCTGTTCGTTCGACTAAGTCCGTTGCTCGAGGATGCCGTGAGGGGGACGTTTCCCATCTGTTGCTTAAGTTTCGACGCTTCATTTTGACTACCGTAAGGTTGCATATGCTGGGGCGTAATGTACGACTGACTCGAGGAGGGCGGATAGTGCATAGGGGTCGGGGCTTGACCGTACGCGGTTTGCGCGGCTTGTAGCCCAAACCCTCCAGCGGTTTCCGTCCGTACAAATTGCGTCATGTGTGGTCGGTGAGTTTCGCCATCCATACTCTGTTGCATGGCAAGAGCCAAGTCCCGTTCGTACTCTTTACGGAAGTACCGTATCTTTTCCGCTCGGCCCGCCGAGCTTAGATAGCCCGTAATCGAGAGGATAATGACCGACGCGAGACAGACCCAAAAACTATAGCCATAAAACCAACAGTGCCACTTGGTGTTGTCCGCTTTACAACTCGAGTACGCCGAGTTGATTGTATCAATAGAGTACAAGGTCTGTTGCAACAGAGCCCCCCAAATCACCAACGAGACCGCCAAAAGCAGCGCTATGCCATAAATAGATAGAGAAAAAAACAAAACGTTACGTTAGAGAAAAAATAATAAAAAACATATCGCATAAAGTGTACGTACACCCCACAAGCGTACAAAACGACACGATACGCTCCATGTACCCTGCTGAGGGACTAAAGACGGCTCCAATTGCCGTCAAGAGTCCAAGGACCGACACGGCCGCGCCTGTCGCAGTCGTCGCTTGGACTGACATCATTCGCTTGCCACATAAAGCACGGTGAAAGTCCGTGCCATCTCCAAGCATATAATTGGGAGTCGTAAAATTAGCCACACAAAAATCCGAGTACTGAAGTACTGTGGCAGACGCGTAAAACGGAGACTCGAGGGAATTGGTCGAGTAAAAAGCAAAGAGGCATAACCCTGATACACGTTATGGCCATCGCGACGATAATGTTGTTGAAACCATGCCGGATAGACCATAGCGTAAAAGGATGCACCAACCGACATGAGGGAAAACACAACCGCTGTGATTAACGGGCACATACAAACGGTGAGTAAAATAGACGAAGACGTGGTTTTCTCTATCGTAAATTCTCTAACGGCACGTACTGAGGAGGGTATTTTTCATCAGCATGGTGACAGACTGCTCGTATGGGGAAGGCAGAGAGCGTGGATGGAAGAAACGGGAGGCGGCGACGTTAGTCCACAAGGTTTCTTCGAGTCTCGTTGCCTGCGATGCTACCACAGAAGTGACTTGACTTTCGTAAAGTGGCAAGTCAAATTGCTGAAATGTAGACAAAAAGTGACGCTCGAGGGGGTTGACTTGAGGGAAGTATGAAGGACAGAATTTAGAGATTTTAGAGTAAAGGGCAAAACTGACTGGATTTCGTCCACCTGCTCGTAAAATAGAAAGGCGCGTCCTAGGGGTGGGAACAGAATCAAGGTAGCCAAGTATGATGGGTGCAGTACGAAACTATCAAAATGCGGTTAAAGAATAACAGATTGATAGTGGAGTCAATAGATGATATTCTTGTTTTGAAATACATGAGCACAAGTGTTTTGCATCCTAAAATTCGGTTATTTCACCACCTTCTGACGTAGCGATAGAGACGACTGTGAATGACAAAAACAAGTCATGCACGTACCCATCGTAACGCAAGGTAACGAACGACGCCACTTTTTGTTGCAAATCGCTCTCAATCCCTGTTATCACGCTAATTCCTCGCTAGATCTGAAAATATCTACAATAGCGATTCTGGACAAGCTGTCGCTGAGTCCAACGACTTGACACCTATGTTTGAATGTACCTATTCATATTATAGACTTTCTATTTCGACTGAACTTTATTTTGATAAAACTGATCTTTTATTGGAGTGTTTATGCAATGGCGATAGATCTGTTATACCGCCCTTTAACGTAATCAACCAATGAGATGGCTATAACCTATTTAATAGCATACCGTTTTACGCGATTTCGTTCATCACGGACCATAGGAAGGTGCAGGTAACAGGACTATGGTCGCTACCTCGTAATTCATCATTGAGTGATCGATAATTATCGCGCATGTCTCTATAGTTTAGGGACTTTCCATTTGCAGGTGCACAAAGAGCTTGTTCCACTTTTAGACAATCACTCCATGGACTTGGTGTTCGCGACGTATATAAAATACGGTCACACCAGCCGGGTACACGCTCACGTCGCCGTCCTCCTTTATAAAATGGTTCGCGATACGTCGTTTTATACACATGTTGGGCCCAGTGCGTATCTTTTCCCGTTCCAGTCGTCGAGCCACTTAATGGCAGGCGGGCTCGAAATGCACTTTTTTATACGTTGGATAAAATGTGGGCCATTTCAGTGGTTCCCGAAACGGGTTTAGGCCCCATACATTCTTCAAGTCATCTGCCATACTATCGTATTGATCATGCAACTCTTGGAGTCGACCCGCACTTAAGAGTTGCAACACGTCGTCACTATCTAAGGATTTTATCCGATAATTGAAATCCCCCATCCAGATGACATGATCACTACACTTAGCGAGCATTTCGTCGTTATTAGACAACCTAACGAGCGAGGAAGTGCCTGTGCTAATTTGTCCAATTGCCGTCGTCGACGTTCAATTCGATTCGCTTCCAGGTGGCAATTGACAAACGTTAGAGTCTGTGGATCTCCTGCCATGCGAATTGTCACGGCAATGCCACCTTTAGACCCTTTAAATTTATGGGACCCCGTTGTGACCATTTTCAGATGTTCCTCTAAATGCGTGGCATAATAAATCGAAAGGCCCGTCGCTTTTCGTCGAATCAGAGCGTGGTCCCCATGTCCTCGAATTTCTTGTTCCGCCGTGTTCAACCCATTCTCTATCGTGTCAACTTTTGCAAGTTTCCGATTCGAAGAAGCCAGCACCATATCTTCTCCACTATCGAAACTGGCATTCGTTTCATCAGGACTGCAAAACGAGCCACCCACTTTCTCACCACGAAAACTCGCAACCTCTAACGACGAATCGTTTTTCATCCTTAAATGTCGTCGGCCTCGATTCGAGCTTAACTCAAGACGTTGATACGGCCGAGCCGAATCTAAACGAGCCAATACCGCTGCATCTAAATGCTTTGTAACCTTTTCCTGTGTCCCAATCACATAAATATCGTACCCAAGTGGCAATAATTCTTGCAACGCTTTAGACGCGAGCGAGTCACCAATATAACGACCCCGTTTACGATGAGCAAATGGATCTTTGGCGGCCATGTTCCACGTCGCAACAAAGATTCGTACGGGCGGTTTGAGACCCAAACAAGGGGACGGCCCGGGACACGTCTCTGGCGTCAAGGCAAAGATCATTTCGTCGTCAAAGTCACTGCTTTGCTCTTCTAAACTCGAATAATATACCGAACTCGATTTGCCATCTTTACGCTCGTCCTCTTCCGTATTGTTATCGTTCCTAAAACCGGTATCCTCGATAAGCTCCTGGTTCGATTTTATCGCATCCTGCCTTTCGTTGTTATTGCCTTCCGTGTCTATCGTAACGTTTGAGGCACGATTTAATCGCTCGGAGTGTAAACTTAAGAGCGACGGCATGACGCGACAAACGTCGATTGAAATATGACCCGAGTGGGTGGGGTCTGCTAATCATAGTCCCATTTGAAGCTACAATGCCCTATTTCAAGACGACAAAGCGGCATGATGACCTCGCTTTAACGAGCAGCTTCCCAAACCAGCCAAGGAATGGCATGGGATGAGCACTTTATTTTTTTTTTGACTTCACCCCACCGCAATAAACTCTTCAACGTGTTTAACACCACATAAAAAAATCGGGGTCAAATGCATTCAAGTTATTTTTAAGTGTCATTTAAAGTTAGGCAGTTTATTCATCACATACACAGTTGCAGTATAGCGGGTAGCACTATGGATAAAAATAGTCATTATGCGTAACCACTCATGTTGCGGGTCTCGACACGATGACTCTTAAAATAGCTCATTCTAGCGGCGAAAAGGAAGTTCTCAATTACCGGTACTTAAAAATAAGGGCTAGCTAATTTTTATATTCTATTTTATGATTGTCATTGGTTGAACATAAGAGTTTACAAATCTCACAATTAAATTTGAAGGGGGTATTTTTTATCTAAAGTTTAGCGACTTACATAGTTTTGTAATCCTCAGTCATTCTAATACCTAAGGTAAATGAATGATTGATCCGAATCTCAGTTTGGTCGTTTCTATAAGCTGAACAAAAAACAACACCTTCGGATATGGAGAGCATGTAACTCAAATTCAAGTCAACATAGAATGATCGGTATGTGTAGACCATACCGGGTAACGGCGGTCATTCTACATTTTTCACTCAACAACCTCGTACAGTACAAATTCTCATCACAAGTCGTAATTTCTGTGATCGACGCACCCTAGGTTTTTGCTGCGTATGACACTCTCACAAGACAGCATAACTCGAACCACCATCACCACAATAATTGCGCTACATGAGAGAGATTGTTTTAAATGCAAGGAAAAGGTACTTGAAGTATGTGCTAGCGCGATTTTCGAACATTCTATAATTATTTTACTGTAGTCGACCACAGATGTTTCTGAAAGTAAAAACTCACGTTAACTGATAGATAGTACTGACTCCTTTACGTTGCAGCGTAAGCAACACAAAAAGTGTCACTTTATGTGAGATCTAAGGCCAATCCGTTAAATGAAACTGCATGATCCCAACCGACGTCGAAATCTACCTACGATACAAATTTCTTCACAAAATTTAATGGACGCACATAAGAAATACGTGTTGGTGGAACATTATTTCCAAGTTGAAGTAAAAATTCACGACTACATCGCGAAAGAAAGAGGTTAGGGAGTTTCGACAACGTTTCGAGTATCTCAAAAAACTTCATGAAACTTTAAGCATGTCACACTTTATCCACACATCCATCGATGACATCGTTAAGTTCCTGTCAATGTGAAAGATGGGTTGCAATCTAAATTTGCTTTATTAAGTGTGACGCGTCAACACAACAGCTTAGCGCCTTCCTTTTTGCTTCATAAACTCGCCCTGACTGGCCGGAAAATAAATTTTTAGAAACTCTCAAAAAAATGCGTTAACAGAAACCGTCTTTACTTGTCTCCGAACCCCAAATCAGCGACAACGATGTGATTGTTCTTCATTTCATCTTTATCCATCTATCGGGGACACTAAATTAGTTCGAATTTGTACTTTAAATTTTGTTTTAACACCAACATGGCTCCAACCGATTACCCCGATAGCACCTCGACTCCGACTTCCGAGTCCTTAAATGCATCAAATAATTATCACATGTGTTACCATCCTCGTCCCTCTTACGTGCATCCCCGGTTTCCAAGTCAGCGTTATCCCGATAAACTTCCAGGCGTGGCGTCTTTACTTCAACGTCATGATTTAATGCAGAAGACTCACCCGATCTCACCGCCGAATAATAAACTGCAGTGTCTTTCCTTCGATACTTTGGAGTGTTGGATGCCAACAAGAATCACGTCTCCAGCTTCGAAATGGGTACCTTTAACCCCACCTTTAAACACAAATGGGAACATCTCTAACGGCTGGCGTAACGATCTCAATAATTATGTACCAAGCACATCAAATGAAAAGTTTACAAGCAATGAGGAAGACAGAAGGATAATATCTCCCACTATATCGGAAACTTGTGGTGCCAAAAATCCGCGATCGAAAAGCTCACGATATTTGCGTGAAATTGACCGCCGGCGGATTTTAATGCGAATTTCGCAAGGTGAAAAACAGTCAGCTCTAGCCAAGGAATATCATGTTAGTCGAGCAGCTATTTGTAACCTCAACAAGCATCGCGCGGAAGTGCTGTCGCGGAATCACGAACATCCACTCGCAAAACATCCAAAACGAAGAATGTTAATGAAGACAAAACCTTCCAATTGAATGGAAATGTATGTGGGCAATAATTTTTAATAAATACATAGTTAAATTGTGGTCTATAATAAATCTGAAATTGACATTGATTACCATAACAAAAGGAAAAATACCATGGCTCTTTCCCTTTTTTATTCTTCATTTCATTTCAGTTTCGCTCCCTCTCTCTTCTCTTTATTTTGCCTACGCTTTACGAGCTTCGGGTACGCGGATCTGCACACGGACAGCATGTTGTCCCATCATCGTGATAACCGATTGCTTGTTCTGCTGGAATTCGGTCCTAGGCAAAATGTTAGCCCTTTCACAAAGATGATAAATATAATAAAACCTACTGCATTTTCTTGATTTCACGTTGTGTTTCCTCTTCCAGCGCGCTCGGATCATCTCCCATTAGCTATAATTAAATTGACAAATACAATATTTATAAGAGTATAAAACAAATTAAGTTTAGTAGCTTTTCCACAATTTTCACTTACGTCAGTGTTGCCGTTCATCTGAAACGTGCGTTCCATTTGTTTACGGTACGCTGTGATTTCTGCTTCGGCCTCAAGTTTGGCCTGCTTGAGTCGCTCGCCACGTTCTAAATAATAATCATATCACATGAAACCCTGGTCTAGCGCTCGATGAGAAGGAGAAGTAAGTACCTTGACGAGCCTCACTAATGATCTTGGACGCCTTTGTTTCGGCTGCCATGAGCTCTTTGATGCTCTGATTCGCCGCCATTTTTATTGGATCTTGTTCTGAACAAGAAAGTTTAGCATTTTAGTGTGAGCTGGATTATGATTGGCGGATAGTTGTTTAATACAGTTATTGTATTGGGGAATCGATAGCTAATTTGTATACCGGTATGCACATGCTATTGCACAAATGAGCCAATTATTGCAGGTTTGGTCCCTTTTCCCACTGTACGAGCAGCATAATGTCGTTTTCCAGATCGGCAATTCGAGCCTTAAGCTTTTCGAGCTCCGCCGGGTTATACTTTCGCTGTTTACTCAGCTTTTTCACTCGGTCAGCGTATCGCTTCTGCCATATGTTGCTATACGTTGGGTCCTGCGTCAAGTGCAACATTAGGGCAAATTCAGCTTCATTGAAAAAAAATATACTTTTTTCGCATACCTGTTTCGTAATGGTGGAGTAAAACGAGTTGCCCAATACAGCAGTAAAGCCAATAAAGTACGTAATTGGCTCCATGACGTCCCACGAGTAAACGTCCCAGACGCAATACATGAGCGCACCATAAACTCCGGTGAGACCTGTCAGTCCGACCCATTTCTGAGCGTTGGGCAAGCGGTGCGCTGCCACGAGCACATCCTGTTCAACTTGTTGCAACTTTTGAAGCGAAATTTTTAAATTCTCAAGTTCCCGTTCTTTCACACGACGGTCATGCTTGATATTGTACAGCGTGGAGTCGAGTGAGCTCTGCAGTGTCAACAAACTCTCGGCACTCTGCATTCCCCATTTAGCACAAATTAGAAAAAAAAACACTTTTTTCCTTTCGAATCAGAAAAACTCACATAAGGTCGTAGAATCAAGGCATTCTCCAGCTGTGGATTTCGAGACCGGTCAAAATGCACGACGAGATTGCGACGCTGCAACTCTCGCAGCCATTTCGTCGCCACCGTTTCTTCGGCTCCCACATTGTGACACATTCGATAGAATTCATCCAGCGGCAGCTAAAAAGCAATACTTTTATCAGTATCTCTAACCTCAAATCCAAAAAATAAAAAAAAACTTTTTTTCCAGCTTACAATAAGTCTTGAATCCCGCTCAATCTCCGATTTGACCGTCGCAAATGCCACATTTTCCTCTCTCTCTCGACGTTCATCTATCGTGGCACCATTGCTCTCTACCAATACAGTTACATTATTGAGGCGGAGGCAAAACGCCATTGATGTAAGTTCCCCTAACCGCACAGTGCGCGCCATTTTCGTGCCGTCGGGAAGAGCTACCTCGACGGTGTTTAGGGACGCGTCAGCATGTCTCACCGCTTCCATTAAATCACGTACACTTGCATTGGAATCGGCCAACCCCAATCGCG